>MU404113.1:192324-261831 GCA_022695795.1 Biscogniauxia marginata | reverse complement strand
AGGAGTAAAAACATTTAAAAGAGGAGTAAAAACATTTAAAAGAGGAGTAAAAACATTTAAAAGAGGAGTAAAAACATTTAAAAGAGGAGTAAAAACATTTAAAAGAGGAGTAAAAACGTATTTAAATTAAATAATAATTTTTAATTAAGTAAATTAAAGTTGTTTTCGAGGTCGTCCCTTTTTTTAACTTGTTTTTCTTAGATTAAGATTTTAAATTCTAGGCTTTTTTAACCGATCCAGGTTTTATTAATAGAATTTATTAAATACGTCTTTTAAGTTTATTAAGTGCTTAAATGGTTTTTATATATTTTCTTTTAATAAGTATTTTTTTATTTAATTAAATATTATAATTAATTATTAACCTTTTTTAAATTTAGAATTTTTTTATTTTATATTTATTTAGTTTTTTTTTAAATTTTAATTAGTTTTTTAATAAGACGTTTTTTAATGTTAATTTTAATAACGATATATAAAAAACTAAATATTTTTTAAATATTTTTAGTAGTTTTAATTTATAATTAATATTCGAGATAATTTTCTCGATTTTATATAGTTTTAACTTTTTAAATTTAAGTTTTTTATTAAGTTGTTTTATTTTAATTTAAGGCGTTTTTGTTATTACGTTTTATCGTTAGCGAAGTAAGTAAATTATGTTTTTTAATTCTTTTTTTATTATAATACTTTGTTATTTTATTTTAAATGAATTATAATTTTTTATAGTTATTATTATATTGTTTAAACCTTTTTAAATAATATTTTTGCTTTTAAGGTTTTTGTTTCGATTTTTAGTGCTTTTGTAAGTTCGATTAGTTGTTTTTAGATTTCTGCTTTTTAATTATATATTGTTTTATGTGGTAACATTTTTATGTTTTTATTAATTAAGGTGTTATATGTTATTTAGGTTATTAGTAGTAGTTTTATTTAGTTATTTATTTTTTAGTTAATATAGCTTTTTAGATATTATTTTATTATTTAGTTTAATTTTATTTTTTATTTTTTATTTATTTTATTAAGTTAATTTAAAACTTTAAAGTAAATAACTTGTTTTTATTTAAAATAATACGTTTCGGTAATTTATATTTATTAACGTATTTTTTTAGGAAATTAAAAGTTAATTATTTTATTATGCTTAACTTGTTAAATAATAAAAAGTAAATATATTTCGTGAGTTTATTAACGATTATTTATATATTATTATAAGGTACTTTTATGGTAAAATCTTTTAAATTAAGGAGTTTTATTACGAAATCTTATATAATTATATGTTATGCTTTATTAGGTATTTAAGTTAATTATAATAATTTATATGGTTTATATCGTGATGTTTTAACTTTATTATAAACGTTATAACTCTTTATAATTCTTTTAATTATTTGTCGTATTTTTAGAAAGTCGAATTCTTTTTAAAGTCGTTTTAACGTTTTGAAAATTCCTTAGTAACCATATAAGGGGTATTTATGGAATTCCTTAACAAATTCGTTTTATATTTGTTTTAATATATAGACTTTTTTTTATACGAAAGAAGTTTATTATTAGATCTTTATTAAAATTATAATTATTTTTCCTTTTAATTATAACTTTCTTTAAAACGTTGTTTTTAGTTTTTTATATTATTTTATTATTTTGTTATTTAAATATCTAAATATTTTTTATTGATTTTTGATTTATAGTTTTCTTTTTTTTAATATAATAAATCTTAAAATTAAAATTAAATAAAAAAATCATTTAATACTTATGTTTTTAATTAAGCGTTTATATTATTATAAATTATATAAGGTTTTTATAATTTAAATAAATATTAATAAGTTTCTTAGTTTTATTAAGTCATAGTTTTTATTTTTTAATACTTTAATAACTATTAATAGTTCCTTATTATAGATTTAATAGTTTAGTTCGGCATTATATAGTGCCTTAAATAAATACGCGATTAAGTATTATTTTTTTATTGTTTTTTAATTACTTTAAAATTGCTTCAATAGCGAAATTTGAGGCGTTTATCTTTAATCGTTTTTTTTTATTTTCGTTAAAGTAATTAGTTTTATTAATAGCTTAGTTATTCGCCCGAAATCTTAAATGAGTTATTTAATATAATTAATAAAACCAAGAAATACGCGTATATTTATAACACTTTTAAGTTTTAGTTAATTTTTAATTATTATAATTTTTCCTTTTTAAATACGGATTTCTTTTAAATTTATTATAAATTTTAAGTAGTTTAATTTTTTGATATATTATTTATTTTTAGTTAAATAAATAAATAAGTTTGGTTTTTTAAGGCTTTTAACATTTGTTTTATATGTTTTTATGCTTTTTTTGTTTTTTAAATAAATTAATATATTGTTTAAATAAATAAATATAAATTTATTTAAAAACTTACGAAAAATCGTTATAATTATATATTGAAATATAATAAGTATGTTAATAAGTTTAAATAATATAATTTTATACTTATAATATTTATATATTATTCGAAAGGTGATATATTATTTGTGTTTTTTAGTTATTTTAATTATATAATAATTATTACGAAGGTTTAATATTATAAAGATTTAAGCTTTATTAATTTGTTTTTTTGTTACTTTATTAAGGTGTCGGTAGTTAATTACTTGTCGTTATATTAAATTTCCTTTTTTATTAATATATTACTTTTCGTTTTTGTCGACCTTTAATATTATAATTACCGGGTATTTTAACGAGGATTTTAATTTTTAAATATATTTTTTATTAAGATCCTTTTAAATTCTTTTTTATAGTACTTTTTATTTTTCTTAATTTATAAGATATATTAAGAATAGTTTTAGCTATTTTTTTCCCTTAAAGTGAAATTAGTAATTTTATTAATTATATTTTAATAATTTTTATTTTTTTATTTTTAAATAATTTATAAAAACAAAGGTATTTACGTGGTACTCTTTTTGTTAAATCTTTAAGCTTAGTTACTTAAATTATATAAGCGATATATTTTGTTTTTATATTCGTTTTTTTAATGTTAGTTATAATACTTATTTTATAACTTGTTATAATTAATTCTTTTTAATTTTAATTTTAATAAAGCGTGTTTATTTTAAAATTTATTTATAAATTATTTTTTTAAGTTAATTCATTTTTAGGATTATATCGTGATTTATTTAAAATGTTTTTAAATGGTTATTAAGAGAGGAACTATTTTTTTTAGTATTTTGTTATTTTCGTAACTAGATATATATCTTTTAAAGTTCCGTAATTTATATAAATTTTGTTTATATATTTATAATATGTTATTTTTTTAAGTTATCTTAATTAAGATATAGTTTTTATTTGTTTTTAAGTTTATAAAGGCTTTATATTTTTTTATTATACTTAATTTTAGTTATAATAGTATTATTAAGTCTTAATTAAACTTCGTATAAAGACTTGCTATTTATGGCTTTTCGTTGCTTTATTAATAAAAACCTTTATCGTTTTTTAGTTTTCCACGTCTCCTTTTTTTAGGTTTTTTTAGGTCGTTATAACTTTAATATCTTTTTATTTTTAAGCTTTTATAAAAGCGTGTTTTTAGTAATTATTATTTAAATAGTTTTTTTTAACTACCTTTTAAGTAATAAAAAGTAAAAGGTTTATTTTTTATATAAAACTTTATATATTAAAACTTTAATTCTTTTTTAAAGGCCTTTTTATAGCTTAAATCTATTTTTTTATTAATTCAAAGCTTTTTAAAGTTTTAAATTATTTTTAAATAAAAGGCGTAATTCTCGGTTTTGTTTATTAGGAGTAACTTAATATCTCTTTATAGGTTTATATATATTTTTAGAAACTTTTCCTTTTTTTTAAAGTATGTTTTAACGATTTATTTATAGCTTAATTTAGTCGTACGTATTTTTACTTATTATTTTATTAAGTACTTTTTTATAAAACTAAATAAATTAGTATCATATTTAACTTGTTTTTCGAGTTAATATAGAAAATATAGTTCTTTTTATAATTCTTATAATTCTTTTTTAATTTCGTTTTTTTCGAAACCCGTTTCGAGTAAATCGTATATATTATATAGTATTAAGATATAATATATATAACCCTTAGTAATTACTTTATTATTTCTTTCGGAATTTAAGTAAAAATAATATATTTTATGATGGTTGGTTAACAACCAGGGGCTGTGTCCCCGCACAGAAACTAGTACATTCTTTAGGTATAAATAGGCTGCCTTTAGCAGCACAACTCAGGTAGACTTTTCCCTCCTTAGACATTAGTATTACACCAGTCTCACCCCTATCTTTTATATTGTTATTGTTATTTGCTTTTTATATGTACGTACACCTACCAACATTTTAAGATAATATAACTATCGTGAGACGTTATCGTAAATATATTTATTCTTTTTTATGTTATTACTTTCCGGTTTTTAAGAATAATAACCGGCTTTATTTTTAAAGCTTTAATGTAACGATATATATTCTTTTTTTAGTTATTTTATTATTTTTAGTTTTATTTTAAGTTTTTTACTTAATAATTTATTAAGTTAATTAGTATTATTTAAGCTTTAATAAATATCGTAATTATTATTTATATAAAACTTTTAATTTAAGTTATTATATTTACTTTTTCTTTAGTATATTTCGTATTTATTATCGTTATAATGGCTTTAATATAACTTATTATAGTTTAATTTAATTTTTAAGTTATATTTTAGTTTATAAGTATTATATTTATATAATAATTCGCTTTTATTATATCTTTATTTAGTTTATTTTAGTGTGAAATACTTTAAATACGAGTAGTTATACTTTAAATAGTTTTTATAGTCGACTTAATAATATTTATAACTTTTTTTATAAAGACTTCCTCATTTTTCTTTATTTTAATAATAGTAATAATAAATACTTAGTTTACTTTTTTATTATTTTCGAAATAAATCTTTTTTATTTTTGGTTTTTATTTTTTGGGATTTTAATATTCGTTTTTATAATGTCTTTTTTTCTTATAATTAAAATACTTAATAGTTAATTTATTTTGTTTTTTTATTTTTTTAAGTAACGTTAATTTTAATACCTTTCTATGACGAACCTCCCTGTGTGTTCCTAGTTAGCTGACTTCACAGGTGAATACGTACTGGGTTTTCTTGATTTGAAGGTAACAATGGGTTGAGATTGGTTTAAGTATTTTATAATGGTTGTTCGTTAGAGAGGTTTCAAGGTACTCTCACTATAGTATCAAAGAGTGACTATAGTTTTAGATTGATAGCTAAAGAACTAGAAAGAATGACTAAATACACAAGGAGATTCCGATTTATTTATATAAATGTCCCTTAAGATTATTATCCAGCGCACTTCCTAGTTCTCCGTATTATCTGTCAATCCCAACAGATAATGTGTGGGTCTTCTCTCAATTATCTCTTCATAGCAATAGATAATTAAGATAAAGGTCACGTGACTAACACGTAACAACGTCTAAGAACAAAACTACCTTTTGATTCGTAACACTTTCCTTGTTTTGGCACCACTTTTATAATTTCCTTTTTTTTATTAATCGCCGTTTCTTCGTTATATCGTTTTTTTTCAAGATATCGTTTAAAGTTTTCGTTATTAATAGTAATTACTATTATAACGTAGTTATTAAACTTTTTTAGGTTTCTTTTTTTATATAAATTTATTTTATATAACTTATTCTTTATATAGTTTTTTAATTTTTAATAAAATAAATAATATAAGCTTTTAATAAGTAGTTACGATTAATTTACGAGTTTTTTAAACTTAATAACGTAATTTAAGGCCTTTTTATTTTATCGTAATTTATAAAGTCGAGCTTCGGCTTATTACTTAAGGATTAAGTTGTTAAATATAAATATAAATTATTTTTTAAACTCCTTATAATCTTTAAAAAACTTTTTTTATGTTTTTTTAGGCGTTTTATTTATTATTTAAATTATTTTTTAATATTAATTAAAATCAGGTTAAGGTAGTTCCGATAAGGAGTTAAGATATTATAAAAACCTTTTGTTTTTTAATGGTAATTGTTTCGTAATAAAACCGTAAATAAGTTTCAGTTTAAATTAAAAATCCTTTTAAATTACTCGACTTATTATATTTATTAGGTGTAATTAGTTTAAAACCTTTTATATCGGGGGTCGTCATGTTATCTTCGTTTAAAAGTAGCTTTGGTTATTTATTTTTAAGAAGTAAGGGTTATTTTATAATGGTTAAATAACAAACAAGGGCTGTCTCCGCACGGGAAGTAGTACATTCCTTGGTATAAATACGCTGCCTTCTGCAACATATCTCAGGTAGACTTTTCCCTCTTTAAACATTAATATTACTACCAGTCTCACCCCTATCTTTCATACTGTTATTATTATTTGCTTTTACGTACGTACCTACCAACATTTTATTTATTTGTTTTTTTTTAAGTGCTTTTTCCTTTTTTTCTTTTTCTTCTTTAAATAATTTTTCTTATTAAGCTTTAAAAGTGTCTTTTTAAGGCTCTTTTTTAGTTATAATTATAATTAATTTTTGTGTTAATTCTTTTAAACCCTTTTATTATATCGTAAAAGAATTTAAAGCTTTTGTTTAAAAGCTTATTAATTAAGGTTTTTTTTTGTTTTTTTTGTTACTTTTTAGTTTTAAGGGGCATGCTTATCTTGGGATAATTCGATTAAGAGTCCTTTTTCTTGAATTAATGTTAAGTATTAATTAAGAAGCTATTAAAATGTGACAAACCTCTTTATATGTTTTTAGTTAATTGACTTTATAAGTAAATATATATTAAGTGTTTTCGATTTAAAAGTAATAATAAATCGAGGTTAATTTAAGAGATTTATTATACTTTATTCGTTAAAGAGATTTTAAGGTATTTTTATTATAATATTAAAAAGTAATTATAATTTTAAATTAATAATTAAAGAATTAAAATAAATAACTAGATATATAAGAAATACTGTTTTTTTATACTTATTTATTTTACTTTTTACTTTTTTATAATTAGTATATTAAATACCTTTAAATAAGTTTTATTTATATATATCTATATCACGTGATAATAGGTTGTTTTCCCTTCTAGGATTTATATCCGGTGTAGAAGTAAGAATAATAAGAATAATACCCTTATTATTTAATTGCTCACCTTGGTCGGTTTGTAATAACGACGTCGTTTTTATAACAAAATAAATAAAGAGTTATTATTTATTTAAAATTATAACTTATTAAAACGGCGTTATAAATTTACTATTTTTTATATATATTAAATTTAAAGCTTTAATTATTAAAAAGTTTTATTTATAACGTTTAATTAAAGTGGTAACTTAATAAAAAAGTTAATATCGTGAAAATTGAAAATTAATTATTAAGAGATATATTTAACATTATAATATATAATAAAATTAAAAAAAGTATAAAACTTATACGAGACTAGCTTAATAAACGACGGTTATAAATAGTTATATAAGAACTTTTAAAATTATTATAACGACGACTTTATAATAATTAAACGTAATTAAAAAAAGATTTTATTATAAAGTTAAAAATTAATAAAACTAAACTATTAAATAATAATAAAGACTTATATAAACTTAAAACTTAGTTAATTAATCTTTAAAACTACGTATAAAAGGTTTAAAACCCTTTATAATAATTATATAAATATAATAATAATTTTTTATTAATTTTAATATATATTTAAATTTTTTTAAATTTTTTTATTATTATATAAAATTATATGTTTAATTTATTCGATTTATTTTATATCGTGATTATATAATAAAAATGTATTATTTTAAAAATATAAAAAAAATCGATTATTTAAATTAATAATATATCGAATAATTATTATCTTTTTATAAAAGATAAATTTCCGAAAATTTAATATTTTAATTAATCGTATAAATATATTTTTAAATCATCGTTATATATAATATAAAAAATAGAATTATAATTTTACAATTTTTAAAAAGAAAAATAAATATATAAATCTTTAATTAAATAATATAAATTACGTATTAAAAAACTAAAAACTTAATATAAAAAAGATATTTGATTTTTAAAATATAAAATTAAATAATAATAATTATTAATTAATTTTAATGTTACGTAAATAATTTTTAATAATTAAAATTATAATAATTACAAAAATTAATATATTTATATAGTTTATTAACTTATAAATAACGTTATTTTTATTTATATATTTTTATTAATAAAGTTATTATAAATTTAATATTATTTTATATTTTTATATTATAATAATAAATTTAATTATTTAAATATTTATTATAAAATATTGTAAATTTATATAAAACTTAATTTTAAAATAATTTAAAAAAGATTTATAAATAAAATTTTATAAGTTATTAATTTTTATAAAGATAATTTTAATATAATTTCATTATATTATTTTAAAAGTTAAAATAAAATAAATAAAAATAAAAATAAAACCTTTAAAGTTTTATATTATAAACTTATATATAAAGCTATGTATATATATATGTAATATTCAGGTTAATTAAAGGTAATATTACATTTGAACCCCGTTAAAAGTTTGCAACAAAGCCCTTTTGAATTTGTTAATCTACAAGTTTTCCAGTCTTGGAGTGACCACAGATAATCAACATCAAGACGGGCCTCTTCTGAACCGCATTCCGTATCTGATTCTCTCGTAATAGGGTCAACACAGACACGCAACTGAACCCTTTAAAGAAAAAAAAAGAGACCTAACTGAAAAAGTGGGAAGATGCCATCGGTTAAGAACCCTAACGGGCCCTCGAAGAACCGGCTCGTCGCACGCGCGGCCAAGGCTCGGAAGCGGGCTCAAAAGCAGTCATCCAGTGGTCAGGTGAAAGACCGCGTGGTGAAGGCGGACGTGAAGCGTGGGGCGCGGACAGGGCTCCTACCGACGAGCGGCCCGAACGCAGCAGTGAGCGCAAAGAGGCGACGCAAGCTCGAGCGAAAAATAGGTTATGCTTTGAAGCGGAAGGGGGAGGCTGAGGGTGAGAGAAAGGGTGAGGTGGAGATGAAAGGTTTATCCCCCCCCTTACTCCTGAACAACCAATTTAAGAATGCTGCGATTGCGCGGTTGAAAGAAAGGGAGAGGAACGGGCTAGGGTGCACATATGAACTCGGTCAGGTTACTGAACTGCTGCTGACTTTTATAGTTATAGATGTGGTAGATAAAGCGGCTACGAAGAAGCAAAAATAAAAGCGACGCAGGAAGGACGGGCGAAAGCAAAAATGGGAGGTGGGTATGACTGCTGTAATAAATCGTCAGCGGCTCTCGTGCCATGCGCTGTGGACAAGGAAATAATTTCCACGGCCCCTAAAAAGGTGTCGTGGAATGCATTTTTAGGACGATAGAGCAAATCCTCACCAGCGTTCTCTATTGGGGCCACTGCTATTGATTTGGCTCATGTGCATGTTCTTGAAGACAATTCGATAACAAAGATAATACCTAGGGAACGAACTTAAGAACCCTCGCCCAAAAGAAACACGGATAGGTAGGTACGTTGTCATGGAAAGAAGCCTTGGTAGTGTACAACTGCAAGGGTGATATCTGGCTCTCGATTCAACGCCTCCAAATTATCCACGCCTTATACCCTGAATAAATAAAAATTGTTCTACAGAATCTCGGCTGAGCGGAGCGACAAGCGTCCTAGGCTTAGTTATGGAATCAGGGACTATTAGATAGCTCTAGTCCATACAAATGTTATTAAAGACAAAACGGGGC
Organism: Biscogniauxia marginata; assembly: GCA_022695795.1. Taxonomy (NCBI): domain Eukaryota; kingdom Fungi; phylum Ascomycota; class Sordariomycetes; order Xylariales; family Xylariaceae; genus Biscogniauxia; species Biscogniauxia marginata. The sequence goes on along the minus strand of MU404113.1, from coordinate 252,144 downwards.
ATCTTCATCAGTTATTTATCTGAAGTTTAAACGTCTGGCACTCTTAGGGTTAAGAGGGTATGCAGAGAGATTGCTTCGTGGACAATTGCCACGAGAATGACTTTTCTGATCCCAAAATGGCACTTCTCCGAACGTCTGACCGTAACATAAACACCCCCCCCCCCCCATAGGTTCCTACCCAGTGAGCAGTCAAATAGACGTAACTAATTCGCCTCACTAGTATATCTAAAAATATATATTTGCTACTTCTCGATGATTAAAACAACTGCGAGCACCTGCGGGGTATCATTGTGAGAAAATACATGTTTCATTCAATACCTCCGCTGTCGTAATTGTCATAAAAAGCCGAGTCGTCGATCTATATGATTGCAACCGGAAGTGTATGATTTATCAACGTCGTACAGCCATCACCGGAAACTGGTGCCCTTGGGATCTACACCGCAAGCCACCTCTCTACTCGAGATAGGCAGTCGGCGAATCGGGACGTGGAAGGATGCGTCGCAGCAATCCACCCGAAGTTCACCACCTTGGTGTATGGAATGTTGTTCCGCAAGGGCGGACCCAGACACGATCAAAAGTTCATTGGGTCAAGCGCCCCGGTTGGTGTACGTAGAAGCGCCCATCTCTTCTCTAAATTGTATCTGGTGCGGTGGGCCATCTGCTCAGAAAATCCAGCCGAGGAGCCAGGTAGACCAGGGCCGACTGATGGTGTTGGGAGCCTTCATCTTATGCAGGCAATAACTAGCGTGATTACGATTCGTGCGGCCATCGCATTCGCACCGGCAGCCGACTCCGCCTTGGATCTCCGGAGCCCACGACTCTTGCACAGCGTTCAATGTTCCTGATTCGTGGAGCTGCCCCCCCGGTGCGTTTGCCGGACATTGGTAATACCAGTCGTGCCGGTAGCCGAAGTCAGCAAAGTGGTGCACCTGTTCCGGTTTTGCAAGCATATTCACTGCCAGGGAGTGGACGGCCGCATCGCCCCACTGCGTCTGTTAGTACACACGTCTAGATATCCCAAGCGAGTAGGACGAGGCCATAATAGAGTACGTGACATACCCTTTCGTAGTAAAACCCGCCGTCCCTATCCAGTTTCTGGTACAGATTCTGGTACTGCGCACCGCGAAAGAAGTCCAGATCGGCAATCTCGAAATTGCTCCAGTAGTGACACAGATTCCACCCGTCTCCGTATCGATCACGATGGGAGAACCAACGGAGCGAGCTACGAAACGGCCACGGTATCCAAGAGGCATCTATAGATGCCTTCCAGAGACTGGTGCTAGGTATATCCTGGGCCTCCTTCCAGTCGGCCACCTTCCGGAAAAGACTAGGACATGTGCGCTTCTCTTCCCATAGGGATATGGTAAAGCCGTAGACCTTATTGTGACGAGCCATTTCGACGAAGGGGTCGTAGGTGATGGAGCAGGAGAACTCGACGTCCGGCTCAAGACGCCAATACCACTTGTACTTCCTGAGCGCTTCAACCTGGTAAAAGTATCTAGTTTGCGCATCATCTTAATCAACGCCCTTGCAGCAGAACAGCATGGAGGACGGCATTTGGCAAGCGACTTACCCCGAGAAGAAGCGGCACATGTGGTGATACGTCTCCTTGCCTGCGTACAATATACCCTGCTCGCCCTGCCTTTGAATACTCGCGCGTGCGTCCTCCCGGTCCATCCAGGACGGGAAGGACCATTCCTCCTTGGGTATGAGCTCGAAGCTGGTCGGGGCGCTCGTAGACGCGTTCAGGGTCTCGATGAATTCGTCACTCCAGGGCTCGTCGTTCAGGAAGACAATGGGGTATTTGAACCACTGGTTAAAGCGGCGCTCGAGGCTCTCGACACTGCGGCGGGCCTTTTGAACCTCGGCGTTGCGAGCCAGCATGACGATAGCGGCATTCTCGCGCGGCCCGTCAGTGGCGGGCTCCTGGCACGATGTGTAGAAGGGAGTGTCGAGCTCGCGGGCGGGCAGGGGGACGCGATACTTTGAGGCGTGGATGACAATCTCGACGAGACAGGCGACGACGGCGATCCAAAGGATGGGCGACTTGTGCAGGCCACGTCTGCGAAGGCGCTGGAGTCGGTGATGCAGCGCCATCGTGATGTTGTTTCTTAGCAGAGGAGTGCCAACAAATCCATGATTCCTTCTTGTAACTTGCGCCGCCTCTTGGACATCTGAAGATGTGGCAACGATCTGACTGCTGTAGATCACCGTAGCTTGATGTTGTTTTTAGTCAAGGGTTCCATGGTAGCTAACCAGTTAAGAAAGGGGGAAGGATTAATGCATCATCCATTGGCTATTTGGTAGGCAGCAGAATGAAAAAGAGCGGGGCCCTCTCTCTTCCTTTTCCTTTTTCTACCCAGCAACTGAGTTTCGTATGCAGCTATCCGATGTACATCTATCCGCGAAATACGCTAAGCTACGCGGAAAACCAGGATTAGGTACCTGCTACACTAAGGTCCACTACTAGATATTTTATTAGGTACTTCCCTCTGAACAAAAATAGACACAGCATCTCGGCTCAGCCCTTCGATCTTAATGTTCGACTACCTACCTACATGTACAGAATTAGGTATTGATTCCTCTACAGCATGTCAACGACAAATGCAACCTAGGTGACGGCACAGCTCGCGCTAAGCAAGGTGTCGTTCTTTTTCCCTTTTTCATTCTTCCCTCTGCCCAGCGTACGCGGATTCCTCTGGCAACTCGTGCTGGGCATAGAAAGCATGTCCTACGAAAAGATGGCGTCTCTGCGTCGCCGCCGCTTCTACTACATCCCGCTCGTCTTCGCCGCGCTGCTCTTTGGTCCCTACGCCCTGCCGTGGATAACAGCCCTGGGGGACCGCGTCCGGCAGACACACCCCTTCTCCTACCAGTGGCAAGTCCAGCAAGACTTCGTCGCGACCAAAGATGAGCTCGACTGCTTGTATGGCCGAACCTCAGCCGACGCTGGCACTGATGTCGAACCGATCCCGAACCACGTCCACTTCATCTTTGGCCTCAGTAACCCCTACAGTAAACCCGGCGCCGGGACCTTCGACTTCTTCTGTTATCTTGCCCTTCGGAGCGCCATCGTAGGCATGAAAGCCGACAAGGTCTCCCTTCACTACACCTACCTTGCCGATCCACCCTCCCCCGAACCAAACGCGAATCCCCTGTCCAACCCGTGGATCTACCGCCTGAAAGATGATATTACACTCGTGTATCATTCGCCAGAGGAGATGGCAACGCTGAAAAGCTCGCCGGGTGCCATGTGGCAGGCAGCACACATATCTGATATCCTTCGCCTGAAGCTCCTCCAGGAACAGGGAGGCATTTACCTAGACATAGACGCCTTCGGCCTACGACCCTTTACGGACCTCCTCAAATCACCACGTGGTATGATCATGGGCCACGAGGGTGGCGACCGCGGCGGACTTTGCAACGCCATCATGGTGGCCCGGCAGAACAGCAGCTTCATCGACAGATGGCTGGCCGAATACTCAGGCACTGACCTCAGCCAGGAGTGGAACTATCATAGTGTGCGACTGCCGAAGCAGCTCCAGTTAAAGCACGGGGATGACGTGTGCGCGCTGCCACCCTCGACCTTTTTCTGGCCTACGTGGACCTGGCATCACATCGAGTGGATGCACGAGTCGCTGAGCGCCGAGGAGGCACGCCGCTGGGCTGCCGAGATCGACCGCAATGGCGGCAGCCTGTACGACGACCAGCTCGCTTACCACGCTTGGAGCCAGATGGCCTGGGACCGCTACCTAAGGAAACTGACGCCCGAGGTCGTGCGCACGCACAACACGAGGTTCAATCTCATGGTGCGGAGCTTTCTCCAAGACGATATCGGCATTCGGGACGTGCGCGGCGAGGGCAATGGCGCCTGCGACGGCGCATCAACGTCCTGTCGCCACGTTTAACTAAAACCATATATCTCGATAGGGAGGCACATTTATCTAGATTTGGCGTTTTTAGAGCGAGCTCGGGCGTTTGGCAAAAGGTTTGGATTCTGTTCAGCATCTGGTGGCGTAGAGCGAGCATAGGTGGCGTGTACGCCACGTAGATCATCTATTTAGATACCTCTATTCTTTCTGAGTATTCTGTATTGTTTGTTGTCGGCAACGAAATCTATAGATCATGATCTACTAGACATCCTGTCGGCAGCACACTTTTCCTGGAATATAATAGATGGATAATGCCCAACAGACCCGCTGCACAATGTGAGACAATGTGTTGTTTGAATGTACGTGCACAAGAATTACTGATCAAATATTCATGATCGTTACTTACATTGAGCAATTTCTTTGTTTGATGGCCTTATCAATCCCAACAAGCGCATTGTTAGGTATGGAGTTGATTGTCTCCCTCCGTCAAAAGAGCATTAGGAATAGCTCAGTCAGGGGCAAGGATATATCCTATATATGTGTCAAGGTACAGTTAAGGTCGACTCCAGAGTATGTATGTAAACTACCTCTAATAATAGTAGGAATATTAAATTATACCAGAAAATTTGATCTCATCATCACGATAAATCAGACTCGCTAACTACCTGTTTATAGCTTAACCTTCATCATAGCTACATGTACCTACTTCACATCTACTAAACTTATTGTTTTCACAACCTCTATACACATAGCACCTGGAATCCCAAGTTACAGCATACGTATCTCACGCAAATGTCTCCATCAACAACTCCGGAAGAACCAATTGTCTCGATCAGGACCCCAATGCCGCGCGGGTACAGTTTTGTCCCGAAAGGGGACCGCTACATAACTTCCCACTGCCGGGCACAAACGCACTCCGCTGGCCAGGCCGTCTACGTCGTCCACGACCCGCGTCGTCGCGCAGTTTCAGGTCTCCGCGTGCCCCAGAGAATCTATGCGGCCGTTCTACGCGCGCACAAAAAGACGCTATCCTGCCGCGCGCGCGCCACTTTTCGGCGCGACGAGAACCTACGATCTAAGCTCAGGGCTGCCATCCTCATCGAGTTCCCACGCGTGCCCGCGCCCGAGCTATGCCAGATCATCGACTGGACGATGCGGAAGGGCGCGCGGAGGGTGGGGCGATCTAGTAAGCTTGATGCGCGCGAGAGGGCGAGGCTGGCGGTCTGGGCATACATCAGACATGTGCATACTGAGTACGATATCCTTCGCACACGAGGCGCGATAGAGAGGGGGGTTGCGCGGGAGAAGACGTTTGTGCGCGTTGAGGATAAGGCAAGGGAGTGGGGATGGATTTCAAAGGCTGGAGCGACGAGGGAGGGCCAGGCAACTAGGTAGTTCGTAGAGGCTGAAGGTGGGGTGTGTGGCAGACAGATAGGTGATACTTTCTTTCCTGAATGATCTCTCTCTGATGGGAGACGAACAAAGAGGTTATGTAGTTAATGGTGAAGATATCAGATGAGATCTCGAATAAAGAGAGAAGGAGAAGAAACAAGAACCTAGAAACGAGCAACTGATCATTTATGTCATCTCTCAGGAGAATGCGTAATTATACCACTAGGTTGCCTCTACATGATAAAGGGCCTTTAGTTAATATGGCATGTATAATACGGAGTCATATCCAAGGTACTGCATAGTACCGAGAGATTATCACTACGTGGAGGTATATAAGGTCTACTATACCTAAGTACCTAAGTAACATGTAATAAAGAAGGGTGAGTCTGCTGAAAATATTATTAGCCTTAACCCTGTTCCGCTGAGGTTCCTAGCCGCCGATACAATTTACTATGTAAACCTCAGTTTTAACTCAATACTTTCCCTACTTGCGATTATTCATGTGAATATTTGTTGACCCTATTTCTGGAGCCGCAGTATCTTGCCATGAGAAGCTTTCCACCGTTGATATCTATACCTACCTAGGTAGGTTTACAAATAGTGACCAGGCAATCCAACAGACACTCCCATGGCGCACCCAAGCACGCTAAAGGTATGCACTTTATCCAAAGCCTCCAATGACAAGACATATAATCAATAACCATAAATCAAGACTAGGAAGACAAAAGGATAATCTTGCCTCCCTAATCCAGCTGTAGATATTCATAGCTATGGGCGAATAAGAGCTAGAAACCTAGAGTACACCTAGGTACCAAAATTGAAGTATTATTGAGGATAATTGGTATCATAGATATAGTAAACTCCTTGTATTTAGCCAACACACCTCACACCCGTATGCGATATTCTCTTAGCTAAAGACCCAGTTGAACCATTTATCGAAGGCATTCCTACGATGATTCAGTTGCGTTAGATTCTGGGAGAAAAGGCTTGATGGGGAACTCTCACCTTGGGGGCCTCGGGACGAAGTTCTTAGTATATTCCTCGATCTCTTCGAGATCCTGATGCAGGTCCACTAGGTGCGGCGGGTGGATCTGAGTCTTGTGGATGACCTTCCATCCGATGTACAGAATCGGGCATACGCCGATCATTGTATACCTACCGATTGATTCACGTTAGCAGTTGCTTATGTCGCCTTGACACCACCGAGGATGATTCACAACTTACGAGAATAGGAACTCGGGCACATTCCAATTGCCGGGCAGAAAGACGGTGTAGCCACCGACGAAGGTCATGATGGTAGTCGCTGCGAGGCTGTAGTAGGCCGTATACGGCTGCATGAAGCCCCTATATGGCAGCGAGTCGCGGCTAATGCCCTGGGCTTGTAGGGCACGGTAGAAGCATAGGTACGTGGCGGACACGACGCTGAAGTTAATGAGCTGAGATGCGGTGACCAAACTGACGAACCAGTCTAGCACGACAGCAGCATTCTGGCTCACCTGCAGGAAAGACAATAGCGCGATGAGTAGCACGAGAGCTACGCAGTAGATAGGGACTCCGTTCTTGGTGCATTTGGTCATGAATTTAGGTGCCTTGCTGTCCAGGGCTAGTCCGTAGAGCGAACGGGATGCGCAGTACACGTAGCTGTTTCCAGCGGAGAATGCAGCTGTCAATACTAGGGCGTTGACGATGTGCGGTAGAACGGGTATGGCCATACGGTTCATAGCAACGACGTAGGGAGAGGCGGCAGCACCGGGCGCGCCGCTGGTGAAAGCAGCCGACATCGTCGGATCATCATACGGAACAAGAATGCCGACGCAGAGAGATCCGAGCATAAAGAACGTCGTCAGACGGTAAAAGACGGCGTTGAACGCTCTAGGGAGAACCACACGGGGGTTCTCGGCTTCGCCTGCTGCCATAGAGACGTAATCCGGACCGGCGATGGTGAAGGACGCTTGGATAAGACACTGCATGAAGCCCTGGAAGCGGCCGAGGGAGCCGGTTGAGTAGTACTCGGCGAAAGAACCGGGTGAATACCAGTATCGAAATCCGAATGTGTCGTGCTGAGGATTTCCGCCCACCATGACAATGAATGTGAATATGATGAGACCAACAATGAGCAAAACCTTGCCAAGCGCTGCCCAAAACTCCGTTTCGCCGTAAAATCCGACAGCCAGCACGTTGATCAGCCCATATAGTACGAGAACGATGGCAATGATCGCACCCGCAGGCACGGCCTCGCTCCAGAAGTGGATGATGAAATTGCACGCGGTGATCTCAAAAGGCACCAGCGCGGCTTCGAAGACGAAGAAGTTCCACCCAGCAGCAAAGCCAAAAGCCTCGTCGACGTAGCGGCCGGCGAAACGAATGAACGGCGAGGAGATCGGTAAGTAGGTGACCATTTCCGCCATTGACATGGTGATGCCGAGGACAACGGTGCACCAAAGCGTAAAGGCAATGAAGAGGCTCCCAGGGCCGCCATCAAGCAAGGACCGGCCGATCTGAACATAGAGTGCCGTGCCGATCGTACCTCCTATACCGATCAATTGGATATGGCGTGGTTTGAGTTTACGGTGCGTTCCGTCGGTCTTGCTGGGACCGAATATATCGGCGACCTCAGCCGAGGTCTTCTCGGGATCCCCAGTGTTGTTGCTCCTGTATATCGGGGGAGGGGATGCTGAGATTTCAAGATTGGTCGGCGCCATGGTTGATTTACTCGCCAGTTCTTCAAATTATTGCTGACGCGTTGTCACCCAGTAATTATACCTAGATTGCCCTGGGTTACCTCGAATAAAATGTAAGAGTTGTGTTATGTATATATCCATGAGGTGGCCCTAGTGCATGATCGAGCCGGGCTCCAGCGTCGTGAGGGGGTAATTAACTTGAAGAACGCTCTAAGATCAAAATTGGCCCCTGTTTAGAAAAATCAATTGGGGGGGAGCATACGAGAATCAGCGACGGAATAGCTCAAGAGGTTTTATTGCGGCCTTTATTAGTATCTTCGTAAAGTGGATATTATACATATGCACTACACCATGTTCCCTGTAGGATTTAGTTTAGTGATTCCCAGCGCCTTGGCTCTGGAAGCGGGAGGGGTTGCTGTTCTGGTGGCAATGAAGTTCATCATTCAGTCACTTGGGGTGACCACTTGGTGGTATTGGTGCGGCCCGCGATGCGTTCGGCCGTGATCTAGAGTATGTTTTCTTATATGTAGCGGCTCTGCTTCAGACACCCCATATGAGTGCCATTGCAGGAACTGACTGCCTGTAAATCGTGATTAAATGTTGTGCTGTGTATCGCTGACTGGCAATAGCCAACTACACGGCGTACCAATCAGCTCAGCTATAGACCGTGAGAAAACAGGTTATCGGGGCGCCATAATGATGATGTTTCTAATAGGAATAATCTTCGCAAGCTACTCTATGTGTTACCATATTGCTTGTCGATGTTGCAACCAGAAGCATACCTGACGGCAAAGGCCAACATAAGGTGAACCTACTTCCAGAGAGCCCACAGCTCCCCAACTAGAGCTAAGGTATTCTGATGCAATAGAGATGTCAGCAGCAGAAGAGGCAGTGCCATCCCCACAGGATTATACATAGGGACGGTGGAGTGCGGTCAACAGCTCGGGATCGGCCGGCAAGGCTGCAAATAGAGAAGCCGATACGTACGCCAAGTTCGGTATCAAGCCACGAGTGTAACAATGTGTGTGTGACTCTGCAGGAGTTTCTCCGATATCACGGCTCGAAGAGGCGGTTAGCCCTTCTTGGCCGAATCACCACTCGGCCTACAGCTGAGAATACACGATTCCTAGGTTTAGGGGAACACGACTCTAGACTCTCCTTGGACTCTTGGACTGAGGGACAGGCATGAAAGCTGACCTACCCCGACCTCCAATCAAAATTCCAGTGTCATCCTTTCGAAAAAATTTCCTCGGATTGATGTGACTGGCCCAACTTATGTGAGAATTGGTGGCAACACAAAGGATGGTGTAGCTCAATTGAATAAACTTGGGTATAATAATTTTTGTTCGGCCCGACGACATATACGAAATCGCGTGCGATCTAGTGCTGACAGTTACAGGAAAGGGATTCTGCTCCACTGTCATTTTTTTCTTAAGTGACTATGAGTACCTAGTAAACCTTCAGAATGGAATAATACTATATCGAATAAACACCCCGAGTACTTATTAGCCTGGATTAGGAGGCTGTCGATAATCTTTGTCGAGAAAATGTCGAATCAAATATCGGGTTCAGTCTACCGTTGAGGGCCTCGGTGACAGCCTCACGCACAGCCTTTGCGAAAGTGATGGACTGGAACAGGATTCCCAACTCTTGACTTGTAAACCAGCTTGCGCGGTCCATGTTTCCTGATCCGAGGATTGTGTATTGATCGTCCACAATGGTGAGCTTAAGATGTGAATGTACAGGTTCTTCTTCAACCCCCTTAGATTGATGTGTTGGATGAGGATGGAAATATGAAATCTTGAGAGACCCTAGTCGCGGTTGTTGAGCTTCTAAATCAATGGCTAAGCCTGAGTCACCGCTAGATTGGGTATGTTCCCATCGTGCTTGGTAGCTTTGGCGCTTCCTATACTGTCTCATGAAGGATTTTAGGCACAATGAAGTAGTCGTTCCGGCGGTGATGATCTGTTCTAGAAGCATCATTCCTTTACTTGTCACTATGACAACATCAACCCCTCGATCGAGAGCTCCTAGCACTGCATCTATTACGGCTGCAGATGTCAAGTTCGGGGTCTGTATATAGATAGAGCTCTCTGCCATTTCCAAGAGTCGCAGAATAGCACAATTTAGGGGGGTTCGCGGAGGTGATGGAGATCTATGCCAGGGCAGAGGACGAAACTTCGGGTTTCGGTGATGGGACGACGGCAATAGTATGGTAGAAACTGCAACCTCGTCTCCTAGAGGTACAAAATAACTAGCTGGGCTCTTGATCGAGGTTAACCCGACACTGGAAGGGCGAGGCGGCCTCTGGTGGGCAGAGCCCAATTGAAATCCAGGGCTCCGGGACGGATTTCCTGCCTCTGCACTTGGACGTGTCTCCCAGACACTCTGGTAAAACATCATCAAATCAGACACTGTATTGCCGGTGATCTCGACGCACCCTTCGAGCCACGGCTCCCAACTGACATTGCAGCTAGGAAGCCATGCTCTTTGGCGGTCGACGATCAAAAACTTCGGATGCATCACACTAAACGGTAGGAAGAACAAGCTCTTGGCCTGCAGGTCGATGAGGCCGCTTTCCAAAGTATCATGGCTTGGCAGTCCTAGTTGTGTTGGCCATGACGATGGCGGGTAGACAAATCCATCCCTGGAAGAGGGGTGGAACAACTTCTGAAAGAAGGACCTAGATGAGAAACAGATGCGAATTCTGAGAGGAGATACAATCTCCCCGTCTGGCCCGGCCACATGTTGGTAGAGGATGCGTTCACGGCGCAGTAAGGCAAGCTCCTCTAACGTCTCTTTTAGGGCGGTAAGAGTAGTCGATGGGGCCCAAAAGCATGTCACAAGGATGACCTCGTACTTGGCTTTGAGTATTGCTGGAAGCAGTGACTGTGTATATATCGATGCCCCGGTACCGGTTTGAAAGGACTGGGGACATGAGGTACTGATCAGGGACTCGGGTTTCGATTGAGGATAGTCGGGAAATTCAGAACCTCCACTTGGTTGTTGGGACTTGACAGCGCCCGCCCAAGGCTCTTCGAAACGGGACAGAGAAGTCATGTAGGTTGAAATACAGAGTGCCACTTCAAAGAGAGAGGATGCCCCGAGAAAACCAGAGACTCTGTTAGGAAGGATCACAGGCGGACATGTCCTAGTAATATGAGTTCCCTAGACGGGATATATGGCTCCTAGCGAGAGGGCAACCTGAGCAATGAATGCCGCATACATTGACATGAAATATTGGTAGTGAGGCCTACGTGTCGCAGTGTGGTAGCCTATACCTCCTAAGGAGCACTCACTGTTGTATGTGCATATGCATATACCTGGTAAATGCGGATAACTACCGCTTAGCCGGGGATGGGAAAGGAAATCGTTAAGAGGTGGCAGCGGCGGTGGTCAAAGCGCTAGGTTAGATAATACATAGATTACTAGCGCTGCTGCTAGCGGTATTTCTCACCAAACCAATAAACATCAATACAATCCCAGATCTCAACAACTACCTTATGTTATGGACGCGCTCAACTTGAGTCGACTCGCCCCGCCTAACCATTTCCCCCTTAGGACGGAGGCGCGGTCTATATGGAATGCCCAGAAGACTCCCTGGAGTGGCCTTCAGATTACCCAGGGCAGTTCACATCACCGAAATAAGTGTAAGAGGACCACGGTTTGTTCCTAACCGTCTTCACCCTGGACTTGGTAGGTCTGATAGACTCGATACTTCACGACAGACTTGCACTGGAGGAAAAATCCGGGATGAGCCTCGTAGTATGATAACCTCTCTTGGCAAAAGCTTCGAATCGTGGAACTTATCTAGAACATACGCATATGCTCCCCCAACATACAAAAATCCAACATGGCGGGCACATTACCGCTAGCCTGCTCCCTCCCCTTCACAACTCTGGCTCGACTTCTGGGCTGAGCGAGATGGGATAGTAGAACAGCTCGCCTGGGTCGAATTGCGCCTTCAGTCTTTGTAATTTGGGCAAACTCGCGCCCCAGTACATCTTCTGCGACGTTGTCCGGTTCAGGCTCGTATCGGGATAGTTAAAGTACATCCCCCAGTCATCAGCCGGAAGGGCAGCTGTGGTTTTTAAAACCCAGTCATCAAAGAACTTGAATCCCTCCAGAGGTATGTCACCGGTCGTTGCCCGGAGATAGAGTTGGAGTATGTACAGCTTGTCTCGATGCGCATACGACGATAGCGCCGGGTCGGCATTCCACACGGCCGAGTTCTTGCCCCCTTGCAGGTCTAACTGGAAGTACCAGAACATCGTCTGGTTCTTTGCGACGTCGAACCAATAATCGACAAAATTCTTCCCTGCATCGCCGGCTAAGCTCTTGAGCTCCAGGCTTTTACTATAGAAGTTCTCTTGCTGGGGTTGGGTTAGCGCACTTTCACAGAGCCTCAGTATAGCTAACCAACCTGCTTGTAGGGATGGGTTTGATTCAGCTTTGTAGTGGCAAAGTGTTCGAGGCCCCCAATCCAGTCAGTCTCCTGCGCCTGCGCAAGTGTGCCTCCGGTCTGGTTGAGAAGCGGCTCGAGAGCAGCTGTGAGCTCTTCCTTGCTGCCTTGGTAGATACCTTCTAGTTGAGTGAAACGCGACGTGGCGAAAACACGCATGTTCAGCTCGGCGGGCATGGTGTTCATGGTGTAGTTCTCCAGAGCTTCCAAGGCGGTCGCTGCGTTATCCTTCTTCAATGGCAAGCTTGCGATGAACCAGGTTACATTCGCGGGGGCTTCAAACGTATTGAGTTCATACGAAGTGACGACGCCAAAATTTGACCCTGCGCCGAGCATGCCCCAAAACAGATCGGGATTCTCGGTTGCTGAACAATGTACCAGTGTCCCGTTCGCCAATGCGACGTTCAGCCCGGCTACCCAATCCAACGCTAGGCCTCGAGTATGAGAGCTGAGGCCGTAGCCACCGTGAAGAATATGTCCAGATATGCCAACACTAATCCGTCAGGTTTCACTCCTTGACCCACGGGATATTTTTCACTTACCCTGGGCACGTTCCATGAGATATCGCTCGGTTCCCCTGAGCAAAAAGTTCAGAGGCTAGATGGCCTAGTCGTGTACCAGAATCCACCGTCGCTTTGTTCGTCTCGGTGTCTAATTTGACGGTATGCATACGGTCTAGCTCGATGACGAGGTGACCGTCCTCACCGCCGAGACCAAGTGATGCATAACTATGCCCACCTGACTTTGGGGTCACCTTATATCCTAACTTTGCACCACACGAGATAACACCCTGAATCTGTTCTGCCGTGGTCGGCACGGCGATTGCTACCGGCGTGTATGGGAGTCTCTCATTGAATGGTGCGACGTCTAGCTCCCACTCCTCTGAGCCGATTAGATCAACAGCCGTCGAAACGGCCGAGAGGCATTCTTCCAGAGCGGCTTGTCTATCGAGCGCGACCGCTCGAGTCAGCGCTACAAGTGCTAAGCTGAAGGCCGTCACTTTCATTTTGTCCACAACGCTGGCTGTAGTGACACTGGCTCCCCATAGATTCTGCCATGAAACACGGGGGAGACCCGAGCCTTTGAAGCCCGCGCCGGATGATCGTTGCTGCTGAAGCGGGTAGTTCCACCACGCATATTAAGACCTCTCGAACGATCACTCGAACGATTAAACAACTTATTGTAAGAATATGACTATACTAAACCAGGTGTAGATGTGCGGGCTGAGTGTGCTTACGGTAACATGGGCCGGGTCTTAATATATGCATAGCCTTGGCCATTACGAGCAGGCATTTCGCTATTTACTAACCTTGGACTCAAGATAGGACGGCAGATACATGTTCCCAACAGAGCGGCCCTAACGTGAGTACAATCTCCCGAGACAGGCCAGTCAGTACTAGACATATCGTGAATTCTTTCGGCTCTCCCACGCTCTAACTGTGGGGTTGTATATAGGTAGCTATACAGCCTATATGCCAAGACCTTTATCGGCAATCTTAGACGCGGAGCCGACTTAATGTTTCAGTACACGCCGTGTTCTGGGGATGCCATCTCTTGACGCCCTTGGTACATGCCAGGGCAGACTTGCTCTGAGCATTTTGGGCGCTTATCATCATACTTGCATGCCTTGCGCTCACCGAGAGAGAGACCACCAAGCTATCCGTGTTCCTAATAGCTGACTGTACCAGACGAGAAACGGCGAGTCTAGCCATGCTCTTTTGCGGACGATTTCTTAGATTCCGGTGGGAAGGTCTCTCGACAGCCACTTGGATTGGATCCCACGGAGCGTCCTGCGCCATATTACCAAATGCTCAAAAGAGCCGCCCAAGCGAAGTCAATTACCCGGTCTTACCCCAGAGTTATGGATATGGATATTGTCGCCAGGCAGCCTTGCCGGAACCAGCCGAACGTGCGCCATGTGCTAACGTTGAATTCTACGGGAAAATTCCCCGGTCATCTATTGACGTGAAAATCAGTTGTAATTAACTTATCCAGACCCCCAATAATTGGAACCAACGTTTTGCCAATACTCCCCAAACGCGATCACTTAACACTCGAGACGTGAATTACAGGATCAACGACCTATTTCGGGTAAACCACGACAGTGACAACGGGAAAAGCACATGATATACCCAACTAATCCATCACGATCGACACGAGTCGGCCCGGCGAATGTAACGGCCTGTACTAAGCAGATACTAAGTAAGCTGCTGGTGGAACAATTCACTCGTTTCTAGCTTAAGAACAATCACGATACGCCGACAAAAAGGGCTGTCGATAGCACGAGAGAAGGGGGCTTCCGCTTAGACAACCTTCTTGATAAAGCTGTGGGAAAACTCGAGAAAGACAACTAATAAATCAGGCTCATCCAATCCCTGTCACGGGCGCTCTATCCATGAATCCTCCTGTCCGGAACGTCGCATAATCGGGATGATCTTCCGGGAGATTTCCAATTCCGCCCATCGGAACCATATCTGACACAAGGCTTTACTCACGGAGCGACAATATCCTCGTGCAGCCTCCCTAATGTAGATAGAAAGAGGTTGAAAGGTGGCTCCTCCAAGCCAACATCACGGATAGGCTCTTGGTAAACGGGTCGCGTAGTAACGTTCCCTAGGTGTATTACTGGTGCGGTTGATACGTCAAAGCCCACTATGTTCGCATCATTGACGATGTATCGCCGCTTCTCTTCTCTTTTTCTCTTTCTATCTTTCCTCGTTCTTTTTCCTCCCTGGCCATATATTTCTTGTTTACTGTAAGATCAGGAACCTGTGATGTTGCCCATAAAATCATTCGCTCCGGCTGCTCTCGGGCTGCTAGCACAAGCACTTGGAGCGAGCTTACTCGCTTCGCATTACACCGGGGATATCTACTCGCTGTCGTATATAGACGACGGAGGTGAACCCACCTTGACAATCGCGTCGTCCGTGCCGGGCTGTGGAACTCTGCCTGCTTGGTTGCATCTGGACTTCGAGTCTAAGACTGTATACTGCATTGATGAGGAATGGACGGGGAGTGGCATTCTCGCATCGTATATAGTGGGAGCTGATGGCGCGCTGACGCAATCCGGGCAACTCGCTACGAACGGCTCCAGCGTTCATGGCACGCCCTTCGGCGGCGACGCCGGCAACAGCTTCGTAGCCACGGTGGAATAGTAGGGCACCATAACATCTGGACGCATATGCTAAGATCGTCATTACTCACAATCAACACAGTGACCCTTCAACCCTGACAACCTACGAACTTCCCCTAGAGGAAGGGGCCACGGTCCTCCAACAGCTGAAGTTTGAAATGGCAGAGCCCGGGATCAACCCGCGGCAAAACGCGCCGCATCCGCATGCAGCACAGGTCGACCCAAGCGGGCACTACCTGCTCGTTCCTGACCTCGGCGCGGACTTGATCCGTATCTTTAGCATCGACCTAGCCACTGGAAACTTGACCGAATGTGCCCCTGGAGAAGCAGACCCGGGAGACGGACCGCGCCACGGAGTCTTCTGGGGTACCGATAGCGAATCCAGCGAGGTACAGATGCTATACACGGTAAATGAACTAGGCAACTCTGTCTCCTCGTGGACGGTGTCCTACCCCGAGGATGGCTGTCTCTCCCTGAGTAAGAAGCAAACGCTCTCGACCTATGCGGAGGGCAGCAGCGCCGCTCCCAACGGGTCGAAGGCCGCCGAGGTGCACGTATCGGGCAACTTCCTGTACGCGGCGAACCGCGCGGACGAGACGTTTGGCCCGGAGCAAGACTCCATTGCGGCTTACAGCATCGACCCAAGCTCTGGCGAGATTGCTTGGCTCGAGGCCACTAACGCGCATGGCTGGTTCCCGCGTACCTTCTCCATTAATAAGGCGGGCAACCTGGTCGCCGTGGGTGGCCAAACTAGCAGCAACGTCGCAATCATCGCGCGAGATCCCGATACGGGAAAGCTAGGCGATCTATTAGCAGACCTGCCGATCGCGACGCCCGGGACGCCGCAGGAGGAGGATGGGCTGAGCGCTGTCGTCTGGGTTGATTAGGTACGTGGACGCCGTATATAGTTTGAATAGGGAGAATACTAGGGGGTCGTGAGGAGATTCTACTTTCTCTAGGTATATATTAGCGAATAGGATATTGCCAACTTACGATAGCCGCGCTCGACTATGCACCTTTAAGCTAAATTTTATTTATTTATTCTTTCTATATCTTTGCGCTCGTGGAAGCCGATCGCAAGTCTCCAACGAAGTGATCCTCGACGCCGCAGCATCCTAAACCAAGTCTCAATGACCAATAAACACACCACACCTAATCATCCACGTGAATCTATATGGTTATTTTCATTCCGGCGCTCCATTGTGTCCAATTGTGTGTAAATCTCCGGCCCTTGGCAGCCAATAATACCTTACAAGCAAACATATATAGCGACTCAATATATAACAACAATTGTTTTATAGTAGGTAGGAGGTAGGTAAGTAACTTATCCTTTTACCCCAGTGTTTTATTTTATATACTTAATGACTACCTAGGTAGGTAGTCGTGGCGGTTGCGTGTTACACTACCTACAGGTACCTACCTAGTGACCAACCTAGCCCGGCGCATTAGGGACATACATAAATTCAAATAACGCTTTCCGGACTGCATGTTTATTTGCACAACTTTACAAGGTACAACACTACATCACTAGTAACATTCGGCGTAAACCCAATCGTAGCCTAATAATAAATACATCACCATGGTACTTCCGTCAGAAGTAGTTGGCTCCCTTCCACGGCCCCTATACCTTCAGCAAGCTCTGGCTGACTTCGACGCTGGGACGATCACTAAGGGCGAGCTCGTCGCCACCCAGGACCGGGCTGCTGCGGACTCTGTCGCATGTATGGAAGCAACAGGTTCCGTAGTCATTTCGGATGGCGAACAGCGAGCTTCGTCTTTTGCAACATACCCCTTAATCGACACTCTGGGCGGGGCCGGACTAGCTAGCAATCTCAAGGCCGATGGCCAGTACTTCGCCATCTTTGACGATGGCCACCACCGGCAGCTTCCCCGGCTCGTGAGCGGTCCGTTCAGGTATAGAAACTATGCCTATGACTACTTCAACCGCAGTAAAGTGTACGCGAAGAAGTGCGACATGAAGCAGGCCGTCATCTCCCCTAGTATGTTGTATCTGCTATACCCCCTAGACGGCGGGATAGAAGGATATACTCGAGAGGATTTCGTCGGAGATCTCGTGAACGAGTGCGAGAAGGACATCAGGGGCTGCTTCGTGGCCGGCGCCAAGCGCGTGAGCATTGACTTCACGGAGGGGCGTCTGGCGTCCAAGAACGACCCGCGGAATCCATGGACGGGCAAGAAGATGCTTCAGACCTTCGTCGATCTAAACAATAGAGTGCTCGAACGCTTCACTAGCGTGGAGAGGCGGGACATCGGCATACACACGTGCCCCGGCGGCGACTGCGACAGCGTCCACAGCGCGGAGGTTGACTATCACGAGCTACTGCCGTCCATGTTTCAAATGAACGCGGGCTACTTCCTCATCCAACTCGCGAGCGAGAAGGACAAGGATAAGGTATACAAGGAGATCGGCGAGAGCATCCGTAGGGATGCCAACGGTGTCAAGCAGGTAAGCAGGCAATCCCTTCTGCTGAAGAAAAGATGACATTAACCGAACGGTGCAATGCCGGATGAAAAGTAATACTGAAACAAGTTTGAATATGATATAGGTGGCCTTCATCGGAGTCACTAACCCCCTGGACCCTACGGTCGAGACGCCCGAGCAGGTTGCCGGAGAGCTGATCGCGGCCGCTAAGTACATCGCGAAAGACCAGCTCGGCGCGACCGACGACTGTGGGTTCTCGCCGTTCTCTATCGACCTCAAGCCAAAGTACGGTAGCAGCCCGGATTTTGCGCGCGATATCGCCTTCCAGAAGATTGCGAACCGTATAGAGGGTGTCCGGATTGCCAGCGAGAAGCTTGGTGTGTAGATAGAATCCGGGGGAGTAGTTGGGCTGCTCCTATTCTATAAGGTATGCAATGGATGAAAGCTATAACCGACAACCGAATTTCATCCCGCCTCCTCGATGACTCAAATTTTGCCGCTATTTTCTACGCAGCACCCTAACAATAAGCCGAATAAGACCCTTTACACAGGTACCTAATGTACCAAGAAATATAAAATACCAGATTCGCGGCTTGGATTTGAATTGGTTCCTTATTGGGCGGATTTGTACTCAATAGCTACAATTAAATCGAGAGCAATGAGCTATAATGTAACATAGATGACAAGGTAACCGGCTATAGTATACTTGAGCATATCGGCTTTATTTTTGCAGTTGCCTCTGTATCTACCATAATCCGTAATTCGTCCATTAAACCGTACAAGGGACCCAAACAAGACCTTCAGAATGAAGGCTAACCGAGCCCACTACCACCCTAAGATGAGCCGACGAACTCCGCCCTGGTTTTGTGATTATGCTTTTCAATGCTGACTCCAACGAACTAGAATATACCACTGCGTCAGACTGTCCCGCTGATGCTGAGCTCCCGGATCTCCTGCAAAACCTGTTCTACTCTCGCGTCCAGTTGACCTTGCGCGTACTGCTCCCTAGTGTCGGCGTCTAGGTACTGTTGGACTTGGGCCATGCGGCTGTAGGCTTCCGCACAAAATCTGAGCTGGATCTTGACGAGGGCCTCGAAGCTCGGGTCTAGATATGGCACTCGGAGATCGATGAGCTGCGGAAGCTCGGTAGAGAGCTGCTCGTTCAGTTGCTCGTATGCCGCCCTCGCGATGTCCATCTCTTTTTCGGTGCGGGGTAGCTTCGTAACGTCCTTATCGGGCTTCTCCGCTAGCTTCTTGACTTTCGCTCGCAATGCGTCGTAATCGAGGAGTTTATGGCCGCGCTTCTTGATGCCTGGGGCCTGCGTTAGTAGGTACCCTGGTGAAAAGAGTAAAGGGGACCCGTACATTCGTTAACGTCGGGGAAGTAGGCGCAGAATCTGGAGATGGGTTCTAGCACAGTTGTTCTGCCCATCGTCAGCTGAAATCCCCAGGACCCAGCGGGCTGGGCTCCCTCCCAAAGTGGCCGGCCTACCTGTATGGCCCATCTAATGCTTTTATCGTCTCGGCATCTAGGTCCTCAACCGCCTGCTTGTAGCTTCTGCTTACGCCGTCCTTGGCACCGGAGTCACCATAGAAAGCATCTATAGTCTCGGCTATGCGCATTTGCGAGGCGGTCATTGCTGCGGCAGTCTCAGTACACCAAACCGCAGCATATTTTCGGAGCGCTAGTTCTAACCTCGTATCGAATCTAGATATCCTCTTGCCTCCTTCTGGAGACGCAGTGATGCGGCCTCCATTGTGCGGAAACGTCGCTCCTCAACTTCGTAGTCGCGATCGTTTGTTTTCTCGACATGACCCGTCTTCATCATGACCTGTGTCGTCGCACGGTTGACATTCTTCTTGAACCCTGAAAGTCATCTCCGTGAGCACGAATCGAGAACCCGGGGGGGGGGGGGGCTTAATTCTGGGGGCTTCATACCTGCCCACGACATGGTTACGGTACTGTCGTGTTGGCGGTTATACGTGCGTAGTAAGTCGGACCTCAAGAGGGCGTGCAAATACTGACATAGAAATTGGGGCAGAATATAAAAGAGAAAGGCGGAAAACAGAGTAAAAGCTTCGCAACGATGATTACAAGTGTTAATATTTCGGGAAGGAAAAGTGCCGGAAGTTGACTGGATAATGTTGAGCGAGTAACACAGTTCCAAGTTCGTAAGTAGTGGTAAGAGGTAGGTATCTAGATTGCCTGTAGGTAAGCCAAGACAAACCCTCCGTGGCTGAGTTCCCGATAATGATGAAAGCGACGTCAGCGCGGTGCTGCGCCACACATGTCTTAACCTTTCCATTAAGTGGGTACAGGTAGGTAGGTAGGCAATTAGGTAGGTATTTTATATTTACGGATAAATAGGTTAAGTACCTAGGTAAGTACTTACTTAAAAAGAAAATAAATTTGAATTCTTTTTATAATATTTTAACCTTTTTTATTTTAATAAAAATTTTCGGGTTTAAATTTTATTGTTTGTTTTAATTATAATTTATATAGTTATATAAATGGTTACTTGAGCTTATTTTTAAAAGAGAGGGTTTTTTTTTCTTGGAAAGGATCGTTACTCTTTGCTCTTCACTCGTTGCTCATCGAGTTGGGGTGACATTCCAATGTTCAGCCCCCGCTTCTTGGTTGTCAGCTTGGGTAACCAAGCACCTTACTACGACTGCCTCCATTCTGCCGGTCATTTCGCCCTCACTGCAGCCCAGAAGCTTCTTGCCCCGTCGCAACCTCGATTTTCGTCTGAACGATATGGCAGGAAGTCTTGTCTGGCCTCGATGGGTCAACCGTACATCATGGTCCAGAGCCCTACTATGATGAACATCTGTGGGCCTTGGGTCGTGCAGACCTGGCGGGAAATGCTTCAGGCCTACCAGCTGAAGCCGCTCGAGCTGGGCTTAGTAGTCGTGCATGACGATCTGGAGGAGGACTTCGGCACCGTCAAGATACGGAAGTGGAAGGCGAGTCACCGGGGACACAACGGTATCAAGAGCATCAATACAAGTCTGAAGCCATCCGACTTCCCCGGCGCCCGCTGGTCGCGCATCTCCATCGGCATTGACCGGCCCAAGGATCGAGACCAGAACACCGTCTCCGACTACGTGTTGAAAAAAATGACGAGATACCAGAAGGAGATCATAGATAGTCGGGGTGGATCAGGACTGGTTGGTTGCCTGCGCGAACTACAGGACGAATGGGAAGAGGATTACGACAGAGCAAGTTCGATGCTTTAGCCTAGGTAGGCCGTGCCTTTGTTAACGACCTAGTCTCTACATTGTTCCCGAATCGAGGATATAATCTAGTATACGCGCTTTATCCCACGTCTATAACCTCGATCATAAATCGAGAATGCGTCTATTCCTCCGGAATTTCAAGCTTACCACCTAATCACGAAGTTCCCTCTCATGGATGTCGGCCCCAGCGTGCCCAAAAAAGAGCATTGCTTCTCGGCCTCCTCTGTCCATTAAAACTACTTATTCTACCGCCTTGAAACAAAGTATACTTAGTATATGTTCATGTGAGGCCAATAAGGTTTTCTAGTTTAGTATTAAACTAGACACTTACATTAATGACCGTGATACTAATTACGCAGGTGGTTCTTGGTTCCGGATATCCAGGGGTATCGGTTGGAGATGATCGACTATTATATGTAGTAGCTAAGGGATCATCCCTTCAGATGAGGCTACCACGCCGACGGTAGGTGTACAGACGGCGCTGCTACCGACTAGATATAGTGATGCGAGCCCTTGCGGCGGCGCTCACCACATAATCCACAATTCAATACCTTCCCTTTCTCCCCTTCCAAAGGCCCTTCTTTCTTTGTTGGAGAACTGGTCGAATAGCTCTAGTTCACCTGCCCCGGTAACCACCGCTACCCTTCGAACGTGTCACGGCCATGTGACCATGGTTGCCATGGTTAGTCCACGCACCAAACATGCACATAACACTTAGATAGGTGGGCCTAGAGACAGACCTTCCCTTCCTCTCTCCAGCGCAACAACACATAATATAGGTACCCTTACAGAACGACATAATGTAGGGCATCGTAACTGCCGAGATGAACGGCCTAGCCAATATTCTCTATCGCGGTTCTTAGGCTCTAGTGGTCATCGCGCATCTTGCTGTGATGATGGGGTTTATCTAGAGCTCGCGAAACTACGTTCAGGATCACCCACCACGTTGGTGATGACGCTAGAAAGGGGTAGAGGTCAATTTTAAACAATAGAAAAGGCGAGATGTGTTCGTGAACTTAGATGGGGTTATTCGACAATACCTAGATATGGAAGGTAAGTAACACATACATAAGGGGCTACGGAGTGAGGGGCATGGGGTAAGGGGCAGTATAGGTAGGTAATCTAATTAGGTTGCCGAGACATCACTCATAGCTTCCCATCTCCACATTCGTTGTCCTGTTACCCTTCCCCCATTTTCTTTCTTCTGACCTGGAAAGTTCACCTTGGCCTCAAGATCATCGTTTCACGCCATCTACTGCCCAGGTTCTGATGGTGACCCAACCGAGCCGACACATTTCTGACTAGGTATCCGTAGGTTGGTACAAATGCAACTATTTGCATAACCCCCTAGCCAAAGACCACAGCCACATTTATCATATCATATGTCATAAAGTGCTCCAACTAGAAGCTCATGATAGCCTATCCGGCAACCTGCTTTCGTTCAATACACAATCGACTGGCCAACCTGAATCTTCCAGATCAAACGGTTGCTGTTTTTTTTTGCGTCTAGGAGATATGTAGGGTAGATTCAAGGTCAAGCGAGAAGGCCTTCCGCCGTAAGGTAGCTAGATGATTGTTGAATACGTCCAGCTTAACTACCTTATACTTTACCTCCATGCCCGAGAATGTGTAGGTGTCATCTTCTCAAGTATTCCGATATCGTATTAGACTACCTTGAAATTCTCAATAGGTCGACCATGGATCTTAAGGACGTATCCGGTGTCGATCACTACTGTTCCTTCTTCGAACAGACCATAGCTAATACCGAGCGAGCACGCCGCAGAAAGGGACAAGCCCCAAGAAACCATTCTCCCAACCAATTGACCGTTTCTTGGTATATGGCAAAGTGTGCTCAGTCGATCCACGCTTGGGAAGAAGAACATATGATATCCACGACCCACGTCCCCGCCCCTTATCCCCCAAGTGTCCGTTTCGCCGATGATCTCCAACCCTTGATGGTCTCGCAGATGATACTAGAGGAACGTCATCGCGGAAAGCGCGCCATATTACGCATCTTGATACCGCCGGTCAGGATTACAGCAGCCATAGCCAGTTGAAGATGATGAAGGCACTGCGGTGCTACTCCAGTTCTACAATCAGGCAGAGGAGGCGGAGATACGAGCAAATGAAATTGTACGTCCACAGAGCGTCGATATCATCAAGGAACTATTTTTCAAGGCGACTACCAGGGGCTGGTACAGCTTGAGAGTTGACCATGTCAGCGACATTACCCAGCTGTTGGATAGCGATAGGCGTGTTCTCTCGAATTGGCGGAAACCGGCATCAAGCCATGATGTCGATTCGCAAAAGATTAAGATTCTAGGTAATCGTGCCGTACAACGCGATAACAGGGCAGAGGCAGAACGTATGTAGGATACTTATAAGTCAGCACGCAGTTGCGTAACGATGTCAATCAAACGTTCCATACACACTAGCCTACAGGTATTCATCTGCTGTTCGTGCCGCCAATTCTCTAGAGAATGAGCAACTGGCTCATCTTATTCGTTCTCTAGCTAATCTCAGACTCAAACGTTCCGAAAGCGCTTAAGGATGCTTCCATGTATAGTCAGGGCAGAAGGTTATCTAAAAAGGCCCTATTTCGTCAAGCCAAAGTTTCGTATGGACTGCGGAGATTCAAGTCTTGCCTGGATAAGCTGCATATATTGGTGGATTCCCATTCAGAGAACGTGAAAGCATCGCTCGAGATGGAGCGTGCGAGACAAAGACTCCGAGAAGAAGAGAACGGGGCTTATTGGTTCAGCGAAATGTACAAGCAAGCCAAAGTCACTCCTCCAAGCATCGATTGCACGATCCATGCAGGTCCGATAGCTGTTCATGCCTTTTTCGGATGCGGCCATGGACTCTTCACCAGTAAACCGGACAAAGCCGGTGAGCTGCTTCTCTGCCAGAAAGCCTTCACCTACGCTTATGCCAGAGCCAACGATCCGTCCAGCAACAAGAAAACGACGATCTTGATGAATCTGAGCATGAAGAAAATGACAAGTTGAGGGACAAGCTCATCTCATCACCCAGATCGCCCAGAATTTATATCATAACCACGATAGCGCGAGGTTGTTTACGGATTTACATCATGGAGATTATGACGCTATGGGTATCTCTAAGGTCAATAGGCAGCCCACCTAAGTTTTTCACTTGATATATTACCCAGGTCCAGGGCACGTATACTCATTCAAGAGAGGTAAGTTCTTAATAATGAAAATTGTCAGTCTCAATGTCTTTGGTGCCCCGCGGACAAGCCTCAAAAGCTCCTACCCACCCCGACGACAACAGCGAGGAAGACATCAGCTATACTACGGGTGGTATCTAGCCCCTAGCTTCCCGTACCAACCACTCGTGCCATGGTAACTATCGTCGATCCTTCATTAATAACATGCAAATTATCCGAGCCTGTCAGGATATCGAGGTTGGTATTAAGTTGTTTTTCTGCTATCAAAGTCCCTCACCTCACACATCGTATGAGGAAACCCAAAAGAAGCTGGCCAGTTAAGGGTTCACTTGTGACTGTAAGCTATGTGACGACAAGAAATCGACGTCTAGGAAAACCCTACAGAGGCGCAAAGCTCTATGCGGGGACCTCCATTGGACTCTCAAGCACCTCGGCACTCCCGCGCAGATCTCAAAGGCCTGGATGCTTGTCGAGCAGCTCGAGAATACATATCCGACTAGAGAGAGGGTACTGTGTCTAGAACTTTGGGATACGTGCTTCATGTTAGTAGAGGCTCTGATCGGTCAGGGAAGGCCGGCCGAGACAATCGAGGTCACCGTCAAAGGACTCGACGCATTTAGATACAAGCTAATAGCATATCCATCCAGGAACGATGGTATTAAGGAGCAGAGGCTGGTGGTTGAGCAGTGGGGCCAGGTAAACGAGCACACGGTTCATTACCTTTACAGGTATGTCTGAGGCGTACAAGAAACTCGCGCCACAGCTCTAAAGCGTGGCCGGACAATATACCGAAACTGTTAATAGCATAGCATACACGTTAACGGAAAAGAGACAGTTGCCACGATTTCCCCAGAACTTGCATAGGTAGGTAGGATTAGAATATGTCTAACAAGTAGGGAAGGTTACCTATGGATGTATCAAGGTGTTAATGAAACCATGAAAGACACGAGCTACTACTATGTTGAAAATATCAAATAACTGCATGTTAAATTCTACTCGCCATGTTATAACGATCACGAGAGTGACTTATTTTATAATAAAATAGGTTAATTAAATAAGTACTTAAGTAGGTGGGTATTTAAATAAATATATTATTATATTAAAAAAAAACCTCGTTTTAATAATAATATTTTAACGTGTCTCATAAGTAAGTAGGCCATATAAACGAGTAAGCCACTTGATTTCCTATATAAAATCGGCTTTTTCAAAAATTCATAACTTTACACGTAAAAATCGAAGAAATCTCGAACAAATTTTTTTTTTAGTTATATAATTATAAGGCTTAACTAAAAATAAAATCGAAAAAATGAATTTTAAAAAACGCAAAAAGAAAACGCGTAAAAACTAAAATTAAAATAAAACGCACGGACCTTTTATATATTTCTTTATACGTTTTATTTTTTATTTTTTATTTTTTACTTTTAGTTAAACGTTATAATTATATAACTAAAAAAAAGGTTCGAGATTTTTTCGATTTTTACGCGTAAAGTTATAAATTTTTAAAAAAGCCGATTTTATATAAAAAATTAAGTGGTTTACTTATTTATATAGTTTACTTGCTTATGAGACACGTTATATAAAAACATTTTTATAAAAGTTTTCATATTTTTAATTTTATTAATTATAATTTATAATATATAATTTTAGTTATAATAATAAGGTTAGAAATTATTTTAAGCTAAGTTGCGGAAAGATCAAGAGGTAGGTAGGTAGGTAGGTCGGTACGTCCGTACATGGCAAACAATGACACATTGGAGGTTTTGGTTGGCATTTGCTCTCCCGCTTAGGTCCAGTCCGCCCTTCTGGCCCAATCAATTGGCATGATACCACCTATTCTACTTTCCTTACACTGTACTAGCTTAGGTAGGTAGATAGGTAATGAATCTACCTAGGTAGCTTGTGACTCAAGGCATCACTGCTGTTAGACACATCTGCTTCACGCCTGCATCTATTTGCCCAACTGCTCTATTCCCGTCCTATGTTAGCGTACGTGGTTTCCACAACCACCTCCTGGGATTAGTTCGATATCTACGAGGTAACGTTCACACTTTCGAGGAGATTATTTACTTGTGCAGATTGCATGCACCACCAGTTACGCTAGCTACCAGGAAGATATATCTATCCTCTTTCTCTATTATTGAATGCAAGCCAAATTCTGGAAGCTCTAGGACTTGATCTCCCGTCGAATATCTCCAAGTCGCTTTATGCCGGCTAAGTACAAAATGATACCTCTTGCCTTCTAGCTCTTCTAGCTCTGCTATCAGGTTAGTAGAATTTTGGCCCGGCGTGCAACATCTCAAATCTTGCCCCAGAAGCTCTTATGCACCCCAAAAAGGAGAGGCGGGAGCTTAGAAGACCCTCCCAAGCAAACGTCAGTGTTATTCACCAAGCAGCCGAAAGCTCCCTACCACCTACCATCTATCAACCATGAGGTTTTAACACCGTGCTGAAACGCATCCTATACACCTTCTAACATATGTGTCTTTAAGTTAACGTTTCCGAACCCGCCACCCGAGTCAACTCGGTTCTTTAAGGAAGACCCGAAAGGACACGAAGTACCAGTATATCGCCATGGATTCGAGAATGTTTAAGAAGCTAGATGACCTAGAGCGTTCCGGAAAGCCTCTCTGGAAACTACGTCTGCCGAGAGTCCCTAAAGGGGTTCCCCGGATCGAGAGGTCGATACCAAATCCAGATGACCCCAATCTTAAAGGATGGATTTCCGAACGCCGAAGTTACGCATATACCTACTGTTGTCGGTATTTTGAGGAAGTCGAGCTGGGATGTCTGATTCTAGGCGATCTCAGTATGAACCACCATCCTCGATGGGTACAAGAAGGTGCTGCTGTACTCCCAGCCGGTGAGATCCCGGAGATTGAGTTGGCCATTGTAGATATCGGCATCCGCATACTGGCCGAGAACTGGAACTGCCAATATGCCATCCGAGATGAAGACCAACTCCACTATTTTCGAACCGAGCTACCTGGCTTCATTTTCCTCACCAAGCTTCGTCTTGCCCTCGATCAGATCGTTCAACGGCTCCGGTTATGCATAGAAATGATTGATATAAATACCGAGAGGATTAGAAGGAAGGTTAGGCACATGTATAAGGAGCATAAGAGATGCTATGAGAATGCCGAGCCGCGTCACTACCTCGGTCTCGCTAGTGGCAAAGAATCGCCCCTACGCCATGCCATCGAGTTTGATCCAAAAACTGAGTATCCTTCGGAAACCCAGCCTCCAGAAATAGTACCCTCGAACAATGAAAGTGGTAGTGCGGGCGAGTCACAGAATGACAGTTGCTCCAGGATTTATTGGGGGGGTTCTGAGGGTTGGGGAGATACTGACCCCGAAAGCGTTTTTTCTCCTCCGAGCTATGCCAAGGATAACTCTTTGTAAACGCCAAATGACATATGGTTTGTGTGGGAAGATCGGGACATGAGGACGAGGGACTTGGGATGGACGGACGGATGGATGGATGGATAGCGAGATGGTTAATTACTCTTTGAAAGTCGACATACGCGATGTGTTACGACGTGGAAGAGGTGGGGGATCTGGTAAAAAGCACTCGGTATGGCGCGAGCGATCTTCTACATACCCGCCATTGGATGTATAGGTACCCTGGATCGGAGCACTATCTCTTCTTCTTCCCCCCTGCCCCAAGACAGGCGACTGTGCGAGGCACAGCATGAATTCTCTTGCCCACTAGGCAGCTCGATGAGCTTTATAATCTAGCGGATGAGGCTGGGGGTTAAGTAACCTTGAATAGTACCTACATTGAAATGACCCGATATACCTAAGGGTGTAAGCACAAGCGCATTCACGTCTAACCACATTATACCCAAGTAGGGACTCAGTAGAGGCCCAAACAAGTCGTGAATGTTCATTAGTTGTAACACCGAGTCCTTCGAACAGACAATTTGAATTAAACAATTATTCCTACAAGACCTACTTATGCGATCCATTCATTGCGCTCCTCTCCAAGTGGAATGGTAGTAACCACTACCTTGTATCGCAATCCGCAAGTCATATTCTAGGGTGGCAGGGTGAAGACTCCTCATCTATAAACATGTTACGGAGAATTCCGATCCTGTAAGTAACTTAGGCGAATTACCTATTGGATGACCAATTCTAACTCTAGGTATGTAAGTAGCAAAGTATGTGTGTATTTCCTCATATTTCATTTCACTTACGCGATTACCTGATTAGGAATCCTGGACGAGAATCCTGTGATGTTTATTGGATCGGCTAATGACTAAGTTTTGGAACGCCTAGATACACCTTATTTTTTACACACTACTTATAAATATAAAAAAGCGACTTAGTTATATATTTAAATTATAATTTTAATTAAAACGTAACGTTTTTTATAAACGAGTAAGTTATATAAATAAATAAGTTAATTTTTATAATTATTAAAATTAAATAATAATTAATATTATTTAATTTATTATATTTAATTTTATATTAAATATTTAAGTTTTTAAACTTTTATAATTTTATATTAAATTAATTAAAAATAATAATATATTATAAAACAAATAAATAAAATAAATTTATAAACGAAATTTTATAATTATTACACTTTTAATTCTTAAAAAATATTTACGTTATATCGAAATTAATTAATAATTATTATTATTTAAACCGTTTTATTTAACTTTATACTTTGAAAATTAAATACTTTTTTTATATTAAATATTTAATTTTATCATGGCTTAGTAACATATATTAAGTTTGCAAAATAATAAATAAGCACCCCGCTATTATATTTACTATAAAATAATAAGGCTTATATAAAGCCTGAAATATATTTAACTACGAAAATAACCTTAGTAACCATTCTAGATTTTCCTTTTTCTTTATCTTTAATATTTTCGTTAATAAACTAAGAAATCAAGCCTTGTTTTATAACTTTTTACACTGTCATGACAAGTTTTTTAAAACGTAATTTATATTAATTAATTAATTGTATTTTTCGAGTTAAAACCCTTTAAAATTAAAATAATTAAATACTTTTTTATTTATTATATAAATATATATAGTTATTATAACTAGTTTAATTATATATATTATTTTATTTTTATTTAATTATTACTTTTTTCGAGGCTTTTTATTATTAATATTAATATTAAAATAGTTTTTATAAGTTAATTATAAGTATTTATAATATTTATAAAATGTTATAATTATTATAAACTTAATAGTTTTATTTAAAAACAAGGTTTTAATATTATAAAAAGCTAGTTATATATAATAAGATTAAAGCTTTAAATTTTACTTTTATAAATGAAATCGTTAACATTTTAAGTTATTAACACAACGATTATAAAGCACCGTTATAATATTTAACTATTATAAAAAAAAAGAGACATTAAAATTATATAAATAAATCTTGTTTTTATCCCTTTTATTTATTACAAGTTATAATAAATATATAAAGCTATTTATAATAATTATAATAATTCTTTATAATTATTATATTAATAACTTAAAAGGTTAATAACTTCACTTATAAAAGTGAAATTTAAAGCTTTAATTTTATTATATATAATAACTAGTCTTTTATAATAGTTTATTTTATTTACTTATCTATATAATATATTATATAAATAAATAAATAAAATAAGTTTATAAAAAAGATTTTTTTAGTTATATAAAATCTACTTTTAAAAAATAATAACTTAATATATAAAAATAAAAAAAGTTTTAAACCTTTTTTTATTATTTAATTATTTAATTTAATAAAAAAAAACTTAAATATATGAAAAATATATAAAAAGTCATATATGTTTTACTTTAATTTTAGTTTTCTCGCGTTTTTAACGTTTTTATATTAATTTTTTTAAACTTTAATTTTAATTAAACTATATAATTAAAAAAAATATTTGAGCTTTTTTCGACTTTTATATATTAAATTATAATTTTTTAAAATAATTGAATTTATATAAAAATCATTTTATTTACAAGTTTATTTTACTTATTTATTTATTATAACGGGAAAAAGTAAAAGATTATAATATTTATTTTTAAAAATAACCGTTATTTATTAAATAATTATTACTTATTAAAAATATTATCGAATTTATCTTAAATATAATTAAATTCGATTTAAATATATTAAATAAACCGTATTATTTATAAATATATATATATAACTAATTAATAACATAATAATAAAATGTAATATATAAAACCTAGTAATTTATAATTATAACCGTAATTTCATAATTTAAATTATATGCTTTTTAATTAAAAGTTAAAAAGAAAAATAAAGGAGTTAATAATAAGTAATAGTTATTTTATAAATAATAATTGTTTTTTATATAATAATTATAATATAAAATAACGTGTTTTATAAGCAAGTAGGCTATATAAGTAAATAAGTTGGTTTTTATAATTTTCGTGGTTTTAATTATTAAAAAACATTTACGTGGCATTAAAATCAATTAATAATTATTATTATTCGAATTATTTTTTTAGTTTTACGTTTTAAAAACTAAATACCTTTTTATATTAAGTATTCGGTTTTTTAATATATAATTTAAGTTAATTAATTTATTATATTTTCCGAGTTAAGGCCTTTTAAAATTAAAATAAAGAATTAATAATAAATAAAGTTAATTATAACTCTTTAAATTTTAAATTATTAAATACCTTTTTATTTATTATATAAATATTATTAGTTATATTTTTATTCGTTATACTATTAAACGTATTTTTAATTTTTATATAAATATGCGTATTATAATGAATTTAATTATATATATTATATTGTTTTTATTTAATTATTATTTTAAGACCTTTTTTTATTATTAATTATAATATTATTATTATTAATTTATAAAGTTATTCTTTTTTATATTAAATATTCTTTTTATTTATAATTATTTATTTTTAAAAATAAATAGTTTTATTTTATAAATTAATTATAAGTATTTATAATATTTATAATAAAATTAAATTATAATAATATTTCGCGAGTTATTATAAATATTTTAACTTTTTAAAATACTTAATTTATATTAAAGTTAAAAAAGAATATACACGCTTTTTATATAAAAAGTAATATAATAATAACTTTTTTTAAAATTAAAAAGAATTAATTTACATATTTAAAATAGTTATTATAACGTATTACATAAGCTCGTAAACGAAATGATTTCCTATATAAAATCGACT
This sequence comes from Biscogniauxia marginata, assembly GCA_022695795.1. Lineage (NCBI taxonomy): Eukaryota > Fungi > Ascomycota > Sordariomycetes > Xylariales > Xylariaceae > Biscogniauxia > Biscogniauxia marginata. The sequence continues at coordinate 220,552 of MU404113.1, read as the reverse complement.
TTTTCGAAAATTCATAACTTTACTTATAAAAATCGGAAAAGTTTCAAACCTTTTTTATTAGTTATATAATTATACGGTTTAATTAAAAGTAAAATCAAAAAAATTAATTTTAAAAAACGCGAAAAGAAAACACGTAAAAATTAAAATTAAAATAAAACATATAAACCTTTTTACGTATTTCTTTATATATTTTACTTTTATTTTTTTGATTTTATTTTTAATTAAACCTTATAATTATATAATTAAAAAGAAGGTTTAAGATTTTTACGATTTATACGCGTAAAATTATGAATTTTCGAAAAAGTCGATTTTATATAAGAAAATAAATGACTTACTCGTTTATATAGCTTACTTATTTATAAGACACGTTAAATAATTATAATTTATTCTCGATTTTTTATTAAACTTATTAAAGTTATTTATATCGTTTTATATTTTTTATTATTATATTAATTTAAATAATTATTTCGAGTATAAATTTTGTTTTATTAAAATTATATATATTTTCCTTTATAATTTTATACTTTGTAACTATTTTACGTATTAATTTAAATTATTTTCGGTATATATTTAAGTTTTCGTATAAAGCTTTTTAATTATTTATTTATTTATTTAAACGTGTTTATAATGATTTTTATCGCTATATAAAATTCAAGATTTAGTTTTTTTCGACATATTTCGCGTTTACATAATAAAAGGTTTATTATTATAATAACGTAATTTAAACGAGAAAAAAATAATTAATTATTTAAATTAATAATATGTCAAATATATTTTTATTTTTATAAAACGTAAATTTTCGAGTATTTAGTTTTATAATTAATCGTGTAAATATATCGTTATTTCGCTTTTATAATATTATACGAGAAATATTATAAAATGTCGTTAATTTATAATAATTTATTTTCGGATAATGCCGTTTATATTTAACTATATAAGTTATTCGAGTTTTTATTAATATTATTAAGTTTTAAAATAAGTAAATTAATATTTTTTATTTTTTTTATTTTTAAAAAAACATATAAATATAGTTTTACGCGTTTTAATAATAATAATAAATATATTATTTATAAATTAGTCGATTTAAATTACATATTAAAAAATCGAATATTTAATATAAAAAAGATATTTGGTTTTTAAAGCGTAAAACTAAAAAAAATAATTTAAATAATAATAATTATTAATTAATTTTAATACCGCGTAAATATTTTTTAATGGTTAAAACTACGAAAGTTATAAAAACTAGCTTACTCGCTTATAAGACGCGTTAACGGTTTTTTATATAAATAACGGTTTTTTATAATTATATTACTTTACAACAATATATAATATATTAATTATAATGTTTTTATTATTTAAATAATTATTAATAATTATATATTTTAAATTATAAATATTAAATATCGTTTTTAATATTTTAGATTTTTTTTAAAAAAGGTAAAATTAACTTAAATAATTAATAATTACCTTTTTATTATAATATTAAAAATAAATAATATAAGTTTAAGCTTTATATTAAGTAAAAATCGATTAAGGTTTTTCCGGTATTTTATATATATTAACTTAAATAGCTATTACTTTTTTATATAAATCTGATTATTAAAGCTTTTAACGTGATTGTTTAGCCCTTAAAAAGGGTCGAGGTTCGAAATAAACCTTTAATAAAAAAGGGGGAGTAGTTATAAACCTAGGAAATTTATAAACTATATATTTTAACTTATAAATATTAAATGCCGTCTTTAATATTCTAGCTTTCTTTTAAAAGGTGAAGTTAATTTAAATAATTAATAATTACCCTTTTATTATATTAATTATAATTTTATTAATATATATTTCTTTAAATTTATATTATCATTAACTTTTTATATATATTTATAACTCATTATAATATTTAATATTTCCGTACCTTTTTACTTAAACTAATTAGTAACTAAAACACTAAAAGTAGCGTAAGTAATAGTTATAATGAAGTAACTACCAATAATGTAGCTGTATTATCACAAATGTATTTGAGACCGTCTTCCCTCTCTCCTTATTTCGAAAAAGATCTACTAAACCACTATCACTACGGTACAAGAGAGCAAGTCCAAAGAGGTAGTTACTCCTCCGAAATCCTCGACAGCGTCGAGAATCGCCGTGGCTGGAGTTCGTAGTTCGGTCCCGGGATAGCTCCCTCGGCGTCTCTCTGTCTTTGCCCTCCAATAGTACCATCTCCCTCGCTCCGGTAGCATTGGCAGAATACGAATAGGAAGATGACCAGTATTCCTATAGGGGCTATAACGGCGCCGACGATGGCGCCCGTCTCCATTTTGTAATTCTGTAGAGCAATCGTGGCTTATAAGTATTTAGTGAAGAATTACTGAGGATCTTTTGGCTAGTAGAATCAAGACGGTCCATGGTAAGACTATTATTTGTTTAGAAGTGGGAAGAGGAGCGGAGGCAAAAGAGTAAATGTTTGCGGTGGAGAGCACATTTGTCTTTGTGACGCCGGTTATCCTGCGTTTAATAATAGGGGGTTTTGGCTATTCAAAAAGTGAGGCATCATGACAGCACTCTGTCTTGGGGGGCATTATCGACAAGTGCTATAAAACAAATATCGGTGTAGTTTATCATGATTACGCGGGTCTTCTGGAAACCTACGGCACATTCAGTATCAGCGATGACTTATAATGTAATCAAGCTTAAGGCATGTTCCTATTGCTCACTCTGTGCCGTTATCGGGTTACAGGAATGTGCCCTTTACATTATAATGCGGAAATTGTTGTTGGTTCAATGTGATCCGAATATTTGATTTTGAACAGGAAGCACTTATCTAATTATTACGGCGACTAATCTTAGAAAGGTGGCACACTAGTAGTGTACGCATCATACAGTTAGCATTCGTAGGTATCCAAACTCTTGATATATCCTATTTTCCACGTTGTCACTCGAATAGTCGTCTTACTATTAATTATCCCATTGCTTATTTCGGGGGCGTAAAATTAATTACACGCTTAAAATCTTGAAAGGTAGTCACTCATGAAGGCTCACGAAGTCTCGTGAAAGCTTGATGCCAAAGACTGGACATATGGTCTATTTCTATATCGCGGATGTGAAGGCGTTTTTGACACCCGCCTGCCTATCCATCTATCCATCCATCCATCCAATCAACTTCGCTTGCTTGCGAGAGCACAGTATGCCACCTCAAAAGGGGCTATAGAGAAGTTTTTAAACTTCCATGGGTGCTTTGTGATCATTCCACCATGTCTTCCCAGCGGCCTTTCATCTTTTCACCCCAACCAGCCAGATTATGCTGACTGCTCTGACCGGGCGACGAGACCAGGCCAGTCTAGAGTTTTGGGGATTGTCTACCGTCTAGTCATAGAGCACCGACCTCAGTCAGCAGGCCCTTAAGTTCGCCTGATTTGGCCTGCAGATCGGAGTTACCGCCGATGTGCTTCTTGCCGATGAAAATGTTGGGAACGGTGCGCTGGCCTGAGATCTCCTGCAGGGCGGCCTGGATGTCAGAACCGTCGGAGACTTGGTCCAGCTCCAGTAGGTAGTACTTTGCACCTAAGCTGTCGAGGAGCTTCTTGGAAGCGGAGCAGTAGGGGCAGTAGGACTTTGAGAATACAGCTGAGAGAAAGGGGCGATAGTATTAGCCGGAGAACGCTCGGAGTAGTGGGGGCGGGATGCGTATAGGGACAGAATTGCGCCGCCGTGCATGACGAACGAAATGGGAGACAGAGAATGGTTACGTACCGACAGCATTCTCGTCAATGATGCTCTGAGCTTTAGTCTTTGCGGCTGCCATGGCTTGCGGTGTTGTGGTGGTGAAGAGTCGGCGGAAGAAGGAAAAGGACATGAAACACGATTATACAGAAGGGCTCAATCAGAAAGCAGCGTAGGGGTAGTGGTGAGGGCTTTATAGGTAGGGAGGTAAGGTAGTAGTGGGGGCTCTCACTCGCATGCGAACGAGGTATTTGCCAGAAATGCTACGGATAAATGCAGATGATGGCAAAAGGTATAGAGTAAACGTGATTGATGATTTGAGATGTTTCAAACACCAGAGCGCCCGCCTTAGCGTGTCGGCGGTTGTAGGCGGACAAAGGCCCGACGCAGCGGAACCAACTCAAATCAGCAAATGACGCAATCAAAAGCGGGCATTCGACATTTTTACCACACATTACTATCTTACAGCAGTTCCCGGCATTGCTAGGTACATACATACCTACATAGGTCCCTCAGTACATAAGGTATGTACTTCCTGATCGTTTTAACCTCCACATGTACCTGTGCACCTGACCTTTAGTAACCTGGATTTTTAGTACCCCTCCAGTTGCTAGGTACCAATTTTTTGACATGATCGGATGGCCGGTTTATGTAGTCGGGAAAAGAGATCTCATATTAACTTGGAAAGCCACAGATAATACCTACCTAGGTAATTATGTCGATAATATTAAATGAAACATAGATATTATACAAATAACATAATTAAGAGGAAAAGACAAGTCAGTACCGATATAAGAGGTTCTTGCACAGCACTACCTATACAGTACCTAGGTAGGCATGTATAATAGTACGATTATGCACAGCATTTAGAAGGAGTTTAGGTACATAAGTTGAGAGAGAGGTCGCTGGGCTAACCTATTGATCGAACCACTGAAGCTTGGACACTTGGCTTGCCGATCGTGCCAATCACCTGAAACTCTTCCACCGAAGCAGCGAAGGAAGGGGACCTCTAGTGTCTACAAAATAGCAACATGTATACCTAATACTCAATCCGCTCAAAGTTCAATCAAACAACCTACATGCATGCATGGCAACCGACACAGAGATAGATAGCATCACTACATCACCAACTGCACAGGGGAATCACATGTAACCACTGTAGGTTCGGTGGAAACCGCTTTCCTGTTCCATTTTCTAACTATCACTATCACCAACACCATCCCTTTCCCTCTCCCTCTCCGCGGCGAGGCCTGCTTAGTCCCTCTCTGTCGCTCTTCTCGTATGTGCGCCTCTAGCGGTTTACGTCTTGGCCTCGAAGCAGTTACACAGATCTCACTATCTCGAGTGGGAACGCTCGTACCGGATAACCGACAAGGGATCCAATGGGGAGCGATGATGGTGGCTGCCTCTCAGTTTATGCCACCGGCAACGAATCGAACGTCTCTGGGTCGCGCAGCAGCTGACTTGATTGCCTTGCAGTGACAACACATCACCACTCCGTCGCATACGTACGTCAACCGATCGAAAACTGACCGACAATCCTGCCTTTTAGCCCAGGGTTAACGGAGAGCTGTGCGGCCAGGCCCAGCAGAGCCTGCGTCGAGACCTTTGTTGCTGGCCCCCTAGAACTTTTGCCCCCGGCTACACATGCCTGGCTCCCTCTGTAGCCGAAAAATAATCGCAGGCGCTAACGCCGAACCAACAAGAGGGGGAAACGGGCATTCTCACTCTCCCGTGGACAAGACCAGCCCAGAAACCGTATCCACAGTTCCGCCGACGGAGACCATCACCTCTGATCGTATGTGCAGCTCCGTCATCCCACAATAAAAATAAAAATACCTTCGACTGGGTGTCCTGGAATCCCCCAGGGCAGCCCAATCCTCGTCAAGGTGGCTTCGAGTCAGTCAGTATTGGCATCATCTGGTGCCTTCCAGAACATCACTGCGTTACTACCACCTACACTACAAAACTACCTCCACGCGACCCTCGACCACCTGTCCGACGCCTTCGTCGGGCCCAGCGAGTATCTAGCATCGAGGGGTGCCTCGCCCACCATTTTCTACTCGACCGTAGCCGGCGCAGCTGCCGTTGCACTACCATTCGTCATGTCGCGATACGGATGGTCCTCCATTTTTCGCGAGAGCCTATCGCCTTGGGCGTCGCGCTCTGATAGCCAGGAAGTTCCACACGTCACCGACGACGACTTTAGCTACATCACCTCTGCCGACCTCGAGACTTCGCTGACGCCGCCTGCCCGAGCCTACGACCCACAGAGCCCGCCTAATGCCGGCCTCGAGAGCGACAAGCTTCTGATTAAAAGTGGAAATATCACTTATCCCGTCCACTTCCCGGCTTTCTCGATTGGCGACGGTCGGCTTTTTGTCCGAGACGTGCAAGACCGTGCGGGATTGGTTATGAATCTGAGTGCACGGAGGAGCCGGCGCATCAAGTTGTATTACAAGGGTCGTTTCCTCGGCGAGCAGGACATTCCCATCCGCGACTATGGCGTCAAGAACAATAGCGAACTGTTAGCCGCCGTCCCCGAGGGTAGAGTCTCGGACGACGACAGCAGTGGCAGTGCCGAGGAAGTCATCGTTACCGATCCGAGGGATACGAATCAGCCGAGCAAGAAAAAGAGTAACAAGAACCGGAAGAAGAAAAACAAGAACCGTGAGCCTGTTCCAGACAGTCCCACTAATCTGGAGGTGCCGGGGCAAGCCGACGGAGAGGGTCGGCGGACGACCCCTGATCCCTCGATCCATCCGTCTAGGGTACCGTCTCCCACGGTGCCATCGGGACCTATCGAGAAGATGCAAGCAATTCGGTCGCACTTTGACGCAGAACTCCTACCGTTGTGCCAACAGTTCCTGGCCAACCCGCCGAGGGACCTCAAGAAATGCGAAGACGAGCATCGGAAGCTAAGCGAGACTGTGATGCAGCATGTCCTGCTAAAGCTGGACGAGGTCGAGACGGGAGGTGACCTAGATATCAGGGCGAGGAGGAAGGACCTGGTCAATTACGTGCAGGACATTCTTAAAGAGATTGACGAACGACTACCCGTGGGCTCCAAGCCTAATCGATAGTCCATTTACATATAGTATTTGTATATACGGTCGGGGCTCTAAACCGAGCCCGCCGTACATGATATTCGATTCACTTCATACGACAGACAGTCAGCCCTCTTCGACACGCAACAGTTTACGTTGTATATCCAAGTGGGTTGCCTGTCTATGGATTAGGTAGGCAAGCTATTCTGCCTTGTCATTACTGCTGATGCTGCCTGAAGCCGGCACTGAAGATTGTCTCTTCAGTTTACAGGTCCGGAAAATACGGCATGGAGGCACTGAGGGTGTTCAGACACCCGACTAGTATCACGATGGTTTGTAGACGACCCCGTTGAATAAATAAATGAATAAATAGAACCACCTAGAGGATTCTTGGAGCTAAAAAAAAACATCTCCATCCTCGTCCTCTCTTCCCCTCTCTACGTATATACCTACCTATATATATATATATATATATCTACTATGTATTGTCCCTGCCCAAGATAATTTTAGACACGGAGATGGTTAGAAGTGGATAAGTACGTAAGGTAGATATGCGCGAGAATGGACGGGTAGGATGATCATTAACCTAGTACGTATTTATTACTATTGCACGAAATACCTATACCTAGGTACCTCTGATCATTATATGGGTGTTAATACATATACATGACATATACAAGAATCCTTGCGATTCCCAAGTTTCCAGTTCACTCAACGCCGGTGAGTTAAAACGACTTAGTAGGTACCTACCTACCTAGGTAGGTTGTTATAAAAGCGAGAGACTTAAATTACCCGCTCCCGTCGGCAGGTATCAAATTAATGTGGCTATGTACCTATGTAAGTAACGCGGTGTCTTATGTAGTTAAAGTACTTAGTAATATTTAATCGAGACACTCGACTTAACAAAGGTGTTTAAGTGCATATACCTAGCGGGATAGGTTAGCAGGTACATCTACATATAAATCTTAAATTTGCTAGTCGGAACTATGAATTTCCGGTGTGGCTTTATTACCTGTACCTAAGTACCTAGTAGGTTTGAGTAGCCCTAGAAGCCTTAGGCGACTAACCCTCTCGCTTCCAATGAGAACCCCACCAAGCCATAACGGGGATAGCCCACCTTTTTCTGTAGTGCACACACTCTGTGGGTTTGTGCGTGCCCGATAATTTTCAACTGTGGTCAGTCTCTTTCCCCATTGCGACCATCAACAACCACCTCAACGACCTTTTCACTGACGGCTGCAGCAGTGAGGAATAACAATTCGATAGTTTCGGACGCAGACTTCTTTGCGCTCTTGAGCTATTCGTTCCTCCCCGATCCTTTCCTTCTTTTCTTCCTCTTCTATCCGGAAAGAATGTCGTCCTTCGAGCCTGTTGTAAGTGATTTGTCCCGATAAGCTCCCTCTACATTTCCATGGTTCCAACCCGCGAAGCCGCTCCCGACGTCGATTTGGGGTGCGCAGGATGGGTGTGGTGCTTATTTTGTTTTGTTAATTCCTGATGCTGTTGAATGTCTGGTGCTGGGGTTGGCTGGAGTGATATATCCGAATCCTGGATCGACACTAATACGAACCTCTTTTCCTCTAGGTCGTCATTGATGGCAAGGGTCACCTCCTCGGTCGACTCGCCAGCATCGTCGCCAAGCAGCTCCTCAACGGTCAGAAGATCGTTGTTGTCCGCTGTGAGGACCTGAATATCTCGGGCGAGTTCTTCCGCGCGAAGCGTACGTCATCCCCCGCCAGTCCTCTGTGCTCGTTTCTTTTTAGTATACTGGCTCGAGTCACGGCGAAAACAGGATCACAGCTTATATATTGGATCCCATGACACGGCCACGAGAGGACAGGACAGGAGCTGATTTGGAACTACAGTCAAGTACCACTCCTACCTAAGAAAGATGACTCGATATAACCCGACCCGAGGTGGTACGTTACACTACGCCGAACCGCGATCCCGACGATATCGCGCATGTGTAGGAGGATATAAATTATCTGACGCTTCCCAGGTCCCTTCCACTTCCGCGCCCCGTCCCGAATCTTCTATAAGGCTGTCCGTGGTATGATCCCCCACAAGACCTCTCGCGGTGCTGCCGCCTTGGAACGCCTCAAGGTCTTCGAGGGCTGCCCTCCTCCCTACGACAAGCAGAAGAAGATGGTAGTCCCACAGGCTCTCCGCGTCCTCAGACTGCAGCCTGGTCGAAAGTTCTGCACTGTCGGTAGACTGAGTCACGAGGTTGGATGGAAGTACCGGGATGTTGTTGCGAAGTACGTCATAACCAGATTCATGCAGCTAGGAGGGAAAGCTCCATTATTTGCTTCCCTTACTGGGCCGAGCAGAAGGAGTCCCTATCATTGGGGGATGTGTGCTAACTACATGATCTGCAGGTTGGAAGACCGACGAAAGGCGAAGGGCGCTGCCTACTACGAGCGCAAGAAGCTCCACCGAAGACAACTCTCGGAGGCCAAGAAGACTGCCAAGGTCGACAACAAGACGGCCGAGGCTCTCGCGTCGTACGGCTACTAATTTGTCTTCTTCATCTTTCAACATTCTCCGATCACAACCAAAACAAAAACAATTACACCAATACCCCATCAGGCATCATACTTGCAACTAGATCCGGCGTGTGGGTTAGGGATACTCGATCATCACATTTGCTCTTGTCGTGCCGCGCAATTCGAGGAAAGGCAAGAAGGTTCATAGGGTTGGGAATATATCACCGGCTCCGGTCCTGTGTTCAGTCAATTCGTCATCTAAGCACGAAATGAAAATGAACCGAAATTAAGAACGCTTCTGGTTTTATATGATGGATGTGTTGTTTTTGCCCCTTGCTAACCCGGGGCAATCGTGACGCGTGTGTGCATTTGCAGTTTCTAGTGACCGACTGGTTTCCGTCTAATTTCTGCAGTCCAACTTGTTCGCGACTCCGAAGAAGGCAAGCAAGGCGGCCCTTGCCCTATCCCATGAGGGAAATGATATAAGTTCGCATCGATATGTGTCATTCGCATGCCCTTATTACATTGATGCTAGGTCCAGCGCTACGGAGCCGTCAGTTGAGTAACCCACATGACAAACATGGGAAATAATACTCAAAACAGATCACTCTCAACGCGAGTCTTTGCAAGTGATCGGTTTTACGTATGCGGTATTCTGGTAACAAGCAAACGGGTGTACAATGGGTAAAGGTTAAGGCGCTATGCATCATGAAAGTTTCACTAATCTAGAGTGAAGTCGTCCTCCTCCTAGTGAAGCTATAGCTAGATTGATGGTTTTGCTCGTGATACAGGGAGTGCTGGCGCCGTTTTGTAATAACAGAATAAATACCCCTTTCTCAGTCAGCACGGTGTCATTTACATATACCTACCAAAGTAACCTAGTGCCCCTGTGTTTCTCGATATATGCGCCTTTGCCATTGTTCTTTTTTCCCGTTGCCCTCTGAGATTTGACATTAGGGCTTGCCTTCTCCAAGTACCCACCTGCATATAGGTATAGGTACAGGTATAGGTATAGGTATAGTGAGAAGTAGGCGCCCATTCTACCTACGTGTGCCCTCGGATAGGGATGTGAGGAGCCTCGGATTAGGGAGCTTTCTGCCCGTTTTATATGGTAATAAATCTAACAATTTCTCAGAGCTGAAGCATTGCCTGGTTTTAGTCCGTTTAGTCGCGTCCCAGTACCCCCTCTTGTCAGGTCGAACGCACTCGGATGGGCCGGTTATATCTTATGAGTGGAGTGTTGCGGTTGTGATGATTTCGACATGCCTTATTAATATATGGCATAAGCAGTTAATTCACTTGACTGACTGACCGACTAGAAGTGTTATGAGAAACTGTGTGGAATTAGACACACAGAAACTAGAAACCATCATCATGATCATCATAAGACCTGCGTAGCGACCGTACCCACGGGCCTCTCGACAAATTCCATAATCCCCTCAACGATGTTGCTCCGTGCCGGCTCAGATGCGACCTTACTACCAGAGAGGTAATTCAGCCACAGCAGCCTCGAGATCCTCTCCTCATCTACATGGCCGACTATATTGCTACTACCCTTGCCGCTGTCGCTGCCATCATCGTACGTGATAGTCAGCTGGCCAGCCCCATCCCGGCAAAGCAGCATCTCCCTCCGCTTGGGCACGCGGCCGCGGTTGAAGAGGGCGCGGAAGTCGCGCATGCCAGACCCGAAGGCCTCGTCCGCGTAGGTGGCTCGCTGGTCACCCTGCGACGATCGTGCCTGGATAGCTCGCACGAAGCCGTCTCTGAGGTGGTGAAAGTCAGTGTCACGCACAGGCACGATACGGAAGATGCTCCGGGGGCGGACATCCGTCAGAATGGCGTTCCAGAGCTCCTCGCCTCGCTGGGGGTCAAGGAGCGCGCGCCGCAGCTCTTCCTTCTCATTAGAGACGAGCGTCGTTGCGATCGGGTTAATCTCCTTGACGAGGCGGGACTGTATGGCCGCAATGTCGGGCGTCGCGATGTAGTAGCCTACCATGTATACCTGGATACCAAGGAAGCTTACGGTGCGTACACCAAGCCCGACGAGAGTATACTCGACGCCGCCATCGAGCTTCTCTTTGGATGTCTGTCCCCCGCCCACGCCAGCAGCGAGCTCTAGATGCCGCGGGAACGTCGGCACCGTGCTGTTCCCTGTCGGGACGATCTCCCGCCCTTGCGCATCATGAACAACCGTCTTGCGCCTCGATCCCGCCTCGGTGCTGAACGGATCGAGCTTTGGGGCTCCGGAACCGCTACTACCGATGTCGAACTTCTTGGGCTTCCTCAGCTCGATGGATAATAGGTAACTCGTGTACAGCGTGGCGATGACGCCGGCTACGGCTCCGCAAAGCAGGAAACTCCGCCGTTTCACATGATAGTCGTACGACTTCGAGCGCATGCGGTCGACATTGAGGTTCTCGACGGCGCGGTAGGAAGAAGAATCAGATGAGCGAAGGAAAGTACGGGATTGTTGTGATTGCGGCGATGCTGATGAAAGGCTCGAGCGAATGAATTTCCACTGCCGTATGAGGCACGGCTGCGGAGTCGTCAGGAAGCGTAGGTGCAGGCGCGCGGTCAAAGAGCACGGGGGCTTCATAGTGAACGGGGTGGGAGAGGGTGGCGGTAGGGCAGGCTGGATTTGGTTTTATAAAACTGATATTTACGGATTGCCTGGGAAAAGAAAATATGGACCGCCCTTGGTAACACATCCCGTAGGTAGTACCTACTAGTACCTAGGTATGTGAGCTAGAGCCCCGTGAGACGTCATTGGCGGGGTCGATTACATCTCCATAGGTATCCCAAATTCCGGAGTTGAGCCCCGACTGTCAGGTAGGTAGGTCGAAGTACAAGTAAGTAGTAGCTCTTTAATAAGTACCTACTTCCTAGTTATTTGTGCAGTTTAATATTAACAACACTTTAAAAGGTGCCACACTTTAATTAAGTTATTAACTAAATATAAAGTAATAAATAAATAATAAAAAGTTTATTTTATTTTTTTAATATTATAATATAAAGTTTAAAATTTTATTAAAAATATTTATATAATAATATACTTTATATATAAATAAGTTATATAAATAAGTAAGTTATTTAATTTTTTATATAAAATCAACTTTTTTAAAAAAAAATTTATAACTTCGCGCGTAAAAATCGTAAAAATCACAAATCTTTTTTTAGTTATATAATTATATAAGATAATTTTATAACGTGTTTTATAAGTAAGTAAGCCATTTAATTTCTTATATAAAATCGACTTTTTCAAAAATTTATAACTTTACACGTAAAAATTATAAAAATCTCGGACCTTTTTTTTAAATATATAACTATATAGTTTAATTAAAAATAAAATCAAAAAAATAAAAGTGAAATATATAAAGAAATACGTAAAAAGGTTTATATGTTTTGTTTTAATTTTAGTTTTTACGCGTTTTCTTTTCGCGTCCTTTAAAATTCATTTTTTTTTGATTTTATTTTTAGTTAAACCGTATAATTATATAACTAGTGAAAAAGGTCCGAGATTTTTATAATTTTTACGTGTAAAGTTATAAATTTTTGAAAAAGTCGATTTTATATAAGAAATTAAATGGCTTGCTCGCTTATGTGGCTTACTTACTTATAAAACACGTTATAAAATTAAAAAAAAATTTTAAATTTAAATTTTTAATAAAAAGGTTTATATGTTTTATTTTAAATTTTAAATTTTCGCGTTTTTTTTCACGTTTTTTTTTCGCGTATATTAATTTTAATTATTTTATATAATTATATAATTAAAAAAAAGATTCGAGATTTTTACGACTTTTATATGCGAAGTTATAAATTTTTTTTAAAAAAGTCGATTTTATATAAAAAATTAAATGGCTTATTCGTTTATATAACTTATTTATATTTATATTTTAATAAATTAAATTTTAAATTAAATAAGTAAAAATAATGACTAAATAATAGCTTGAAACGGTTTTATATAAGAAATTACTAGTATAACGATCTTGGGATTTTAAGACAGTCCCTTATTTAAAAAGCTATCCTGCTTAGTGACATGTGCCGGTGACTGGTCCACCTCTAATATAAGCGCGGCAATGTAATATTTATCATATCTCGTTCTACTATATTATATTAAGTATAAGTATCATCTAGTTGATGTATACCTACATACCTATAGACCCATCTATGTATACTTCATTTACATATAGTCCATATTTAGTCCCTTGTGGCGATATCACTTTCTATACACTATACAACCCCTTTTAATGTTTCCCTTGACCACATCGATCAAATACCGTTCCCCTTTCAACTGGCAGTGCGGTTTTCCCTTCCTGCTCATCGATCTTAATCTCATATTCCGTAACCTTCCGGATCCCTCCTCCATTGTCCTCATCACGGTTAGTTGCGACATTTCTGGGCTCCACATCGTCCAGTATATACTCTTCACTTGTATCATCCCGGTCTCTGAGCCGGAGACGTCCCTGGATTGACGTCACCCTTGTGCTCAGCTTCTCCCGGTCACCTCGCATTGGCGTCCAGTTGCTCCGGCTCGAGTTTCCAGTAGACGACTTCTTCGAGACGTTGCGAGGCGTCGGCTTAAATACCGACGGGAATAGCAGACTCAACGGTCCCTTACACATCGGCAGACACGCGCAGAGGATTGCAACATTCTCCTCGATCACAGTCCAGATCGAGGAGGTTATGTCATAAGTTGTGTCTGGGCTTGTAGAGGAAAAGTTAAGCGTCTGCATGCGCAAGATGCTAGTCACGGTAACACTAGTAGTTGTTTTCTTTTATCAGCATCACAGGGTAGGTTGAGGAGGCAAAACAACATGTGCTCACAATATTCCCAACGCAAACACAATCATCAGGGCCCATTTCTGCCTCGTAGGCAGCTTGGACTGAAAGATGGGCTGCATAGGTAACACAAGTATTACCACATCGGTGGCAATAGAGAAGCCCGCGTTCGCGTACCAGTTGGCAGTGATACTAATACAAGTTCCTGGTATGGTCTTATCCCACTTTGGAAACGAAAACCCATTGAGAGGCGAAGGTTAGTATCTGCCCAACACGGTGAATATTGATATAGCCATTTTAAGTGAGCCGACGGGTCTGTTTTCTAGGGGCATATCCCGGGCTTGACCGAGCCATAAAGTATCAAGAGATACGCGAAGCTAGAAAAAGAAATTACCATAGTAACATGGTACACTTACAGCCCGGGCAACAGGGTTGCATTGCCAAATTGATGAAGCAGTGGTAGCTATCATGAAGCAAATGATGATACCTAGTAGGATATGACAAGAAACTCGGAACCATCTCTGGACGAATATTCGAAGATATAGCAGAAGAATCGAGGCTTTAGTCAAGTTCAAGGTGACCTTGTAGAACGCTTGAGCGACGTAGAATAACTGTTTCTCTCTCTCAGCTCTCTCCTCCCCCATTATGGATATGTTACATTCGGTGGAATACCTTCAACGTCGTTATCTTATTTTGGATCGATAGATTGAATATATGCTGTCCAAATCCATATTCACATGAGGCTAGCAGTAGACCCGAAACGGTCTGAGCGAATATCTTCATAGAATCAGTGTCAGTTTATACATCACGTGCTTCTCTTATATAAGACGTGGGAGACGTACCCAAGAGATGATGATTGTCCAATCGTCCCATCCCAGCCCTGAGCGAGACTTCAGTCGAGATGAGATCCGGGCACCCAGAAAGAGGGGAGTCACGACGAGGAACACGATACAAGGCACCCTTATTTGGTAGGCTTTGCTATCACCAGGTAAGTTTCCTTCAACCATTGTTAGTTCTCGTGAGATTCGGTGGTTTCTGCGAACAAACAGCCTGACGATAAGTATGTACAAATTCACATGTTAGAGCACGGGGCCGCGAGACTATATGATAATCTGAGATCCCAGGAAAATTCCGCAAATTATACTTTGTTCGAAGGAAGTCTCATTCTCAAACAATATTCATGATTACTGTTCGATTGCCCGTAAGGTTTGAGTCAGTGTCGCAGTGTCTTGGTCGCAATTGGAGCCCGGCCTATTCGCGAAACGCAGGTGTTATCGCCTATAAACTTGGCATCCAACATCTTATACATAACATTGGCCCTTAAGTAATAAGTATTAAGGTTGATCTACGGTCGTAATTTGCAAACCCATATGTTTTAGTCACCAGTTAGGTAGACAGTGCTCCGCAAATCATATCACCTGAGGACTGTCCCCGTTGGCCCAAGGGAAGCGGTAGAGTAACGGAATACTGTTTGTATCCAAATCTCTATAAGCCGTTACGGCATCTGCTCTATTTGTGAATTAATCTATCTAAACTGGAATTAGAATCTGTAGTATGTAGTTCCAGAGATTGTTGGCTTTCGCCCGTGAGCACTGCTGTAAAAAGGACGGGGTTAGAAACGAAGAACACGAGCAAGCGTGGGGGGTATATCGACTTGGCAACTTAGGACCTGGCTCCCGAGGGGATTGATCGCCTCTGACGCGATAGCGGTACCGAACTATGAATATTTTTAAGAACCCCTCCGATACTACACTGCGGGGAATTCTTTTCAGTCAGTTCTTGCTAGTATTAGGTGCCAGTACTAAATCAAGGCGATCGTATACCTCGCCGTTCCGAACAATCCTGCACGGACCGATTCCACTCCCTCATGTTGACAACATTGCCCAGAGATCTTATTCAATACGTAAATCCACTATGTCATGGAACATAACGGGTCACCACGAGCAACCATGCCTTGTTGATGACTGAGGGCGTTTTCTAATTTCCAGTTTAGGGTCCGGAATCGACAATGAAAGCACCCCCTTGCCTACGGTTGGCGATGCTACGCTGGGCACCTGCTCCTTTCGGAAGCTGGATAGAGCGGAGCGAGATGCGCAATGCATGCTTGCGCAGCGTACAATGCAGCCCAAGATCAGAAAGATCTTCCTTGCTTCGTGACAAAGTCTGATGCGAAATTCTCGTCTGGTGACCAGCATGCAGTCCGGTTGACATGAGTGAGAAGGTCTATCATCTTAGCAGTTGCAAATGCACACCTTCTAGCTAACGCGGTAGACATTTCAGGTGACAACTTTATCATTGATAAATACTCTGCAGTTCCTGTCTTTTATACGCAGGGAGTTTCTCACTCCCTCTTCATGATCGAGGGCCATGATAGTCCTGGTCAGATGCCAGACAGGGGCCGGGGCAAGCAGGGCAGGTATTCGAACTACCTTGTCCAGATGGGAATCGGACCAGGAAGATCTACCTCGATATTTCCAGGAAATCTGATAGTAACATACAGGTAAGTACATTACTCGAAGATGTGAATCGTCTCGCTACTAACTATTGCCGGTTCTAGCCACCCGCCTCGCCTCCTGACCTATCGGTTTAGTCGGTGACCTTAATCTTATGAGGGGCAGGCGAGGAGCCAGCAAAATTGCTTTGCATACTGGGTGTTCTATGCGGCTGTTTCATTTGTCATGCTGTCATTTAACCTACACTGTTTGCATTTCCACGATCGTAGGAAAGATGAAACTTAACTGGTGTCATTTCTGGATATGCGAAGGTCGGCACCTAGGATACTCAAATCTTATCGCAAGGGCAGTCGACTCACTAACTGCTTATCTCGTCCTAAACTCGCCTACGTGATGAGGCTATTCACCCTGGTGACCGCCGTGGTCCTCAGCTTTTCTGCCTCCGTTAAGGTGTCATCGGCTCAGGCCTCCGGGTCCATAGTAGACGTGCCTTCGGATGGGGACCTGAACGGCTCGAATTTCACTTACCCCTGGCCTTTGAAGCTATACAGGTTCAACTCGCAACTACAGGATCTCGAGATGGCATTTATGGATGTCGCACCAACAGGCAAGCCCAATGGTAAGGTTGCCATCTGTTTGCACGGGAAGAACTTCTGCGGGCCGACGTGGGAAGCAACTGCAAAAGAGCTCGCAGCTGTGGGATACCGGGTTGTCCTACCGGATCAAGTCGGCTTCTGTAAATCCACAAAGCCCAACTCTTACCAGTATACGCTTCAGCAACTCTCGTACAACACTCACAACTTGCTGCAGGCTCTGGGCGTCGAGAACGTAACCGTTCTCGGACATTCTTTGGGTGGTATGACCAGTGTGCGTTATGGCTTGATGTACCCCGAGAGCATCGACGAAATCGTACTCGTGAATCCGCTAGGGCTGGAGGATTGGAAGGCGTTGGGCGTACCCTACCGGAGTATCGAGGCACTCTACGAAACCGAGAAGGAAAGCAACTACACTTCGATCCGAGAGTATGAGCAAGCGACCTATTACGTCGGCCAGTGGGATGATTCTTACGACGTCTGGGTGAATATGCTCGTCGACATCTACAAGGGGAGCGAAGCTGCTACGTTTGCTTTTGACCAGGCTCTCATTACCGACCTAGCATTGAGCGCCCCTGTCGTCTACGAGTTCGGCCTTTTGCAACCACGCACTCTCCTACTGATTGGCGAAAAGGACAACAGTATGTATTCCAAGAGTTCATTTTTCCCCTTTGTGTCTTGTCTCGGGGACTAGAATTTCCTTGTCTCGATAGTCGGAAGAGCATTTTACTCCCGAGACATGCGTTTTACCCCCATTTTATTTGCTATGAAGGGTAACTTTTAACTCACGTTTTTAATCAGCGGCGCTCGGCAAGCAATGGAGCCCGCCCGAGGTTCAAAAGAAGCTGGGTAACTATAGCGTCTTAGGCGATCAAGCTGCTGAAGCGATACCTAACGCGGATCTCATCAAGTTTCCAGACTTAGGACATGCACCGCAGATTCAAGAGCCAGACGTGTTTCATGATGCATTGCTGGGGTGGCTGTCGAAGTAATAGTATTACTGTGCATTGTTACCAGCATGAGAAGAGTTAACAATATATAATACTAGACATAAATGCATACTGATATGTTCACTTCTGAAACCCGATTAGATGACAGCTAAACGTTACCGACACCAACGTAGTATATTACTATATATATTTAGATGACATGTAGGACAGACCTTGAAGCTAAATTTGCGATGAATACTAGTTCTCACTTCCTAGAGTCATAGGTAGGTATCTATCAGGTACGCCAGTACTTTACTCACCCAGCTTGTCTTGTTTCTAGTATTGGATTATATATGGCATGAGGCCCAAAACTAACAACTATGCAAGGTTCTCATTAATAAATAACAAGGTTTGCCTGACATTAGGAGCTAAAATAAGGAGTAAATGAGTATGGTGATGCTTTGTCGGGCCATTCCCTGAAAATGATGCGGCACAGGCGATAATAGTAAAAAATTCTAAATCATGCTTTGAACGTATTATTTTCTCTCGTTTATTTGTCTTTTGTTTTGGTCTATTATATCGTATTCTCGTAAGACTTTAAGGTTGAGTCGACCAAGAGAGTCGTGATAATTAACAGATATATTTCAATTTCGCATGTCTTGGTGTAAAACACTTCAGTTAGCAGCCTCCTCATTGCTCATATCTCAAGTTATAATTCATGACATTGGTCTACCTATTGGTTCATGGTAAGCAAGGTCTTAGTAATGTTACCTTCAGTTATCAAGTGACAAACTACCGCCATTCCGAAGCTATTGGGGATCTAAGTGTATGTCTTCTCATCATCTAATATTATTCCAAGTTCCCTAAATCTCAGATTCTGGTAGACACATGATGCGACATTCGAACCATTTAAAACCCGTTTAAGGTTGTGACAAGGGCTGATGGACTTGGAACAATAGTTCAATTTCGACTAATAATTCTCTTTGGTCTCAAGGGACTTAAGAGGCTAAGTTCATTCATGAGGTCCTCCAGGAATTCTCTGCCTATTTATACACAATCTGTTACCTGGGGCCTTTCTCATCCTATGCACGTTGGTACCCTTGAATCCAACATCATTATCTATCTCCAATCGTATTCTGGCTCATGACCAACTGGTCTTGGCAGCGCCTACAGGTGTCCATCCGTGCGACAAAGGTAAATATGGTAATGGACTATCATGACTTAAGCATGGGTCCTATATTATTAGTCATCATTAACAACTCTTGTCATGTCTATACATGTAGCAGCAGACCCCAGCTAAGTATTGGAAGCCATGTTTTAAGTCTACCTGTGTTAGGTAAGTGTATTTTTAATGTCCTCGAAAAAAAACCTACAACGAATGGGTTGAAGTGATGCATATGGGTTACGAACATGACCAATGAGCATCTCAATTCTAGTATCACTTGAAAAACTACCTAACCTAATGCTTAAGGGTATAGCCCCGGTTGTATAATATTGTAATGATGAAGGTGATCACGTCTAGTGGAAATGACAACAACCCTAGAACGAGATCATAGGAGCCCCATGAGAACGTATTCGGAGAGCAGGCCCACGGCGATCGACCCTCCAGCAAGCCAAAAGCCATATCTGAACCACCACCAGCAACTCCCAGAATCCTTCAGCTTGACGTTCGCGATCATTGCTCCCAGTGACAAAGCCGAACCACCCCCGGCAATCAAGGAGAACTGGATTCCCATACCCTCCAGATTGCCGACCGCAGAGAGAAAAGTTATCATGCAGCCAAGGACGAGCCACAAAAATGTTTTTGTGTGATCCTTAAATAAAACGGCTATGCTCTTAAGCCCAACCCTTAGGTCGTCTTTGAGATCTTGGTGGGCATATATAGTGTCATATATAATTGTCCAGAGAATGCTTGCTAGAAAGAGGCATGCAATCGACGGGTGCGCCCAGAGACCCTCTGTACCCCCGAAAGGTCCGCCGGTGAAAGGTTCAAGGCCCATGGTACAGGACCCCATTATAATACCCCAAGCCAAGCAGAAGCCGAGTACTAATTGAGCAAAGTTCGTGTGTCGCTTCGCCCACGGATAATAGGTCGTGCTAATTATGTTGGGGACAGCGTATATTGCACTCCCGCTCGGCATCAGGAGCAAGAATGATGCGGCACCGAGCGCCTGGGACACGGTGAACAGAAAAGCGGCGCGAGGTGTAATGGCTCCTCTGGGAATGGGACGCTTGCTCGTGCGCGCAATAGACTTGTCGATAGGCGCGTCAACAAGGTCGTTCCAACCGTGTGCCGCGTTTGAGAAAAAGAAGCTTCCACCGAACATCACGAAGCATGCCCTTAGTACCTGGGACACCGGCGATCGCTGGATCACTGCCGCCAATATGACGCCGAAGAAGTGAGGGAAGTAAATGAGAAACAACGCCGCGGGCGGGCTTAAGCGAGCCAGTTGAACAAACGGGACCCACGACGCGGGCAGACGACCAACCCATCCCCCAGCGTGACCGCCGCCGTACTGCTGGGCGAGCGCGGTGTTTCGGAACCCATTTACAGGGGAACTCTTCCTGTTGGCTGGACGCTTGCTCATTGTGAGGGAGAATATGAGATGAAGATGCTCAATACGCTAGGATAAAAGTAACCCTAACTGCCTACGCAGGTAGATGATGAACCACTGCTTGGGGGAGGGCTTATAGGGAAACCTACTACGGTATGCTATAACAGGTGTGGGTACGGTCGATTCATTGCGGTAGTAGTTGACCGAGCATGCATTATGCCCTGTCTTGGTCCTGTCGACAAGCTTCTACGGTAGCCTCGGACACTCTATCGTATACCTAGCGTATAAGGATAACCCCCCCGGAGATTGGGGACCACCAGCGACATCAGCCAAGTTTCATCCACTTTCATACATATTCCGGCTTTGCTAAGAACTAGAAGGATATACATACGTACCTGCCCGCTGGAAATTCGCGGAGTGAGATTCGGAATGCTGTATGATGTAGCCGAAGGCTAACTGGGGTAATAGTTCTCCTAAGGGCTTTGATTTTTCCACATCTCGCAGGGGGGCCTTCTTACGTCAGACAGGAGCCTCGTTAGTCGGATCTCGACTAGTCCAACCATTGCTATTTATGTTATCAATGTACAATGCCACTCTCCCCCTTGTAATCAAGTTTTTCGCTCGCCGAAGCGCCACGGAGCCAGCCAGCACAGTAACCCAGGCTATAGTCGACGTAGAATACATCGGAATACATGCATTGTCTGGGGCCTGTGTACCCTCCCATCTTTATTTATACACTATGTCGGTAAACCATCGAGGGAAATCTGTTGCTAACAATTCTTGCTAGCCTTAAGTAGAAGGATATCCGTAGTCAAGACTGAAACTAGCATGGCCTCGGTAAATCCTATCCGATATTCATATAGTTATTGGGAAGATAAAGTGATTACTTTTTTTCTTTCTTGGTCCACAGGGTCCAACAACCGGTGTCCTTTGTCCAATAATTCTCGTCGTATCTCAAGATCGACCAAGATTCCTACAGAATTCAAGCTTTTTATCCCGCTACTGCTTAATCCTTCGAGGCCCCTCCCGTCTCTCCAGTCCCGTCAGAGCTAGATGGAAGATAACGCTCGCAAGTTCACAGATTTAGGTATTTACACTACTGTTATTAGCGGATATACCTAGGTAATTGATCTAAGGCGCGTCGTGTCCCGTGGGGCTGACCTTAAGCAGATCCATTTTGTCGGGCGAACCTCGCACTGGCCTGGTGATCATGATATTGGTACTACCTACTCAGCAATATCACTCTTGGAAGCTGAACTATGTTGCGTTGCACACCCTGGCGCCAAAATCCAAGACATAGTCAGAATTTAGTATCCTGATTGCTACCATACGTACATAGACTAGAGCCGAAAGCCATTAGCTGAGAGACTTGGGTGGTCGTTGCAATATACTATGTAAGTGCCAACATGTGGCGCTGCCCAGATCTTAGCATGACAGGCTGTGCTATAGGCGCCGCTATACCTCCTGATTTGTGGATGTCTCATCACAGGCATGTCGCATGGTATGTATGCAAGTTCCATAAATTTTGGAATATGTAGGAGGCCAGAAAAGGGTGGCAATGGTAACCTGCGTTGCAACGGCACTCCTCTAATCTCAGCTCCCGCGATTATTACGAGGGACGTCCACATGCATGGTTGCCCACTATACGGATATGTACTGATCTAACCACAATATACCCACTTATGTGCCTCAAGCTTGGTACTTGTATCGAAGATGGCTTGGCCCCCAGTGTCGTGATATAATATGTAATAAGCCCAATTTTAATACTATGTACGTATATGCATACCTGGACAGTCTGCGGTAACCTTGGAGCCGAACCACCCTGCTGCGCCCTATAGGGCTAACCTAGGAGGCAATGCCGGGCCCTTCATAGGAGAAATGCCGCTACTTAAACCAGTCTATAGCTCGCAGAAAGAGGGCCATCGCGGAACCGTGTAAGTGTCGTAGCTCGTGTTCTATACACAACCTTTTAGCACGAACATTTCAAACTTAGTGGGCAGTGCAATGGCTCGCTCTACAATCTGGTCGGCTTTGGGGTGCCTTCTATACCTATCCTCGCATGCTTTTTGTCTACAACAACGGGATGCTGCTGCCACCGCCGCCGCCGCGTGCCAGTATCTTGAGGGTACTTTTGGCGCCGACACTGTCTTACCTTCCGAGGATCAGTACCAGAACCTAAGCGAAGTGAACTGGTAGCTATAACCAAACATATGAATCCAGGAACCGGTCAGGAAGCTTACCTATCTTTGCACAGGGTGCAGACTGCTTGGGCGTCACCAACATGTATTGTCCGGCCAAGTACGGTGGAAGAGCTTTCCGACTTGGTGAAGCACTTGACTACCGAGGAAGTTCACTTCGCAGTTCGCTCGGGTGGTCATTCGCCCGCACCGCTGGGGGCGAACATCAACGATGGCGTTTTGGTAGACATGTCAAAATTCAACACGGTAGAGTACGACGCAGCGAGGAAGGTGGCCGTGGTCGGCTCGGGCCTGAGATGGGGAGAAGTATACCACCAACTCGACCAATATAACGTTACCGTAGTTGGAGGGCGAATCCTGGATGTTGGCGTGGGTGGTCTTGCGCTTGGAAGCGGACTTTCATACCTGACTGATCTCTACGGCTTGGTGTGTGATAATGTTGTTAACTTCGAGGTATACCCACCTAGATTAATCCGACACAAGTACTGGATGATGCTGACACTATTATGATGTGTAGGTTGTGCTTGCAGACGGCTCTATCGTGAACGCCAACGCCAAGTCAAACCCGGACCTTTGGTGGGCACTGAAAGGTGGTGCCAACAACTTTGGTAAGACCACCGAAATGAGAAGTGATTTGTTCCATTTTGTACGAGTAACTTACGTCTGGGAAGGAATTGTCACGAAGTTCACGCTCACTACGTATCCCATAGTCAGTGTATGGGGCGGAGTTAAAGTGTATACCCTGGAAGCGTTGCCCGCGCTGTTCGATGCTATGCTCGAATACCAGACCGTTGCCCAGAAGGACCCCTACGCAAATTTGATGCTACAGGCCTTCCCCCTGAACTCGACCATTGGGGTCATAGTAAACATGGTGTACCTGAAGCCCGTGGAATCGCCATCGGTTTTTGCGCCCTTCTACAATATCACGACCGCAGCCGACACTACCAAGCTACAGACCCTCACCGAGTTCCTGGCGTCACAGACCGCTGCAGAGCTGCCGCGGCTTGACTGGTTCGCGACGAGCTTTAAGCCAGACGCAGCGCTGTTCGGGACGCTCCAGCAGATTCTGACGTCAGCACCAGAGCTGGATGTCATCCGGTCACTAACGGCCGGGAGCATCGCGCTGGGCTGGCAGCCTATATCAACTAGCGCAGTACAAGCAGGGCACGCCCGGGGCGGCAACGCCCTTGGGCTGGAGAGCGCCAACCAGACATGGCTTGTCCTCGATGTGGGCTGGTGGGATGCCGAGGATGATGCCACGGCGAGAAACGCGACAAAGAGCATCATCGACAAGGTGGAGACCGCCGCGAAGAGTGCGGACAAGTACGTAGACTACATATTCATGAACGACGCCAGTGTCGAGCAGCCCGTGATCGAACACTACGGCGCCGACAGCCTGGCAAAGCTGAGAGCTGCGCAGAAGCGGTACGACCCGCATCTGGTTTTCCAGAACCTGGTTCCAGGAGGCTTCAAGATACCCAATGCGTAGGTACTAATTTAGACAGATATCAATATGTAATAATATCATCATTCATATCTCCCTCTCGGGTTTGCCGTAACTTGATGGCTGGTTGTCGCTTACGCGATGTATTTGACACCTGCTGTGTGTCCTGGCCTCGCATTGGCAGGGTCGTAGCTGAACGTGGCTAACCCCTGATCCTGGCTATCAAATGTGCATATGTAGGTACTCTACATGTGTATTTGCGTCGCGCTCTCGCACTCCGAACGTACGGAACATGTAATATGTAACACTTCCTGTATGCTAATATGTCGGGCACACTGTCCACAGTGTAATCCAAAGTGGTTGCGGGGCGGCCTATCATTTCTATCAGACGGAGTGCGAAAAATTAAGATGCCATTTTAAACAACATGAACGTGATCATCACACCGAGTCTTGAACAGGTACCGAGTAATTTTCAAAGCCCATTAAATTTACCCCTACTAATTAATTAATCGAGCTGGGGTTACTACATATGTAAGCACATACGGAGTATATTATAGTTAAGCTATATGTAAGGTAAGGTGGTGTAAGTGGTATAGTGTGCATACACTAGTTAGTACCTACCTAGACAGGGACAGGCTACCTTTACCGGGGGGTGGGGGTGGGGCACATAGACTGAAGGTTCCTTCGTGTTATGTAATGGACATGACTACATGTGGGATGCATGTAAGAAGGGTTCTGAGGGATTCGTAAGCCGCCAACCTTATTAGATTGCTGCAGCCTGCAGGGGCCAGGTTACTAGTAGGTAATAAGAAAAGTGAAAACGACGGATCGCACGGATCGGCGGCAGTCAACTAGGTACACTAGGTACACTAGTTTAGTATACACTGCCCTAGTGAGGCATTGGTTTACATATTAACAAAACCATGTGTTACGATACCTAGTACTTAGGTACCTGTACCTGGTAGTTCTGGGGATCTTTACTGATAGGAGCTAGAGGTCGTCCCTAACGGTGTTGCCTCTGGCCAGAAAGGGGCCCATGTACAGACAGGAAATAAACGTAACAGCATCATTGCCTAGGTGGTACCTAATCTCAATCCCGGGTGTACGTACGGGGACTCCGATGCCATTCCTGGCTTACCAGCCTGCCTACATAGCTACACCGGGCTGGATTGTGCTAAGGCTACTCCAGTCTACTAGGTAGCTCCATACGCCTGGCCCTCGTGTGTGAGGTAAGTGACTATTCGCTACTCGTGGGAATAGTGATTGTATAGTAGCCAGCAACAGGTAGACTTAGGTGGCCGCCAGATCAGTTGCTTGGGCATCGAGATTGATCCTCTCTTCGCCATGTCTAGCATTGCCGCAGCCACTGTCACCGCTAGCGATGCCGTTGGTGATGTCGATCCGGATATTGGTCGGACAATCACAGCGTAAGTCAGGCCCAAGCTCATCTTTCTGCAGTCTAATTCCTACTCATCCACCACATGTAATACCGCCGCCCACCCAACCTCCCGGCGTTTTCTGGCTGCAAGTGTAGCCTCCTCCTCGTCTAATTCGCAAGAACAGAGCAGGGCGAACTATGGAGGCCTTGCTGGCCGCAGCACACGCTAACATGAGGGCGTCACGGACAAATCCGTGGGCGACACCAACGACAACAGGTTTGAAGGTGGCATCACCGTGCACGTAATCAGACATCCGATGCACCCGGACCGCATCTTCGCCTACGAGGTCACGTTCCTGCTGCGACACCCGCGAGTCGCCGCCGTGGCCTCGCTGAAGCCGCCGCTGCACTTCCACCCCTACCAGGAAGAGTACATCGAGGTGCTAGAGGGCCGGCTTGCGGTCGAGGTCGAGGGCCGGGAGCGCGTGCTTGGCCCGGACGATGGCGAATTCTGCGTGAAGCCGTGGACGAACCACCGGCTATACTCGCCGGTGGCGGAGGTGGATGAAAAGAAGCAGGATAATGATGATGCTGAGGAGGATAATCAGGAGAAGACGAGGTTCCTGCTCTCGGGACAGGATGCGGATGCTATATTCCGGCTTGACACCGTGTTCTTCGAGAACTGGTATGCCTACCAAGACCGGATTGTCGTGGAAGGGGAAAAGGTCGATCTTGTGCAGGTCATGAGCGTATGTACCTTATCCGATCCCGCCTTCATTTCGTTCCCTTTTCTCGCCGGCCGGCCAATGTTACCGTCTTTGCTTCTCGGAGCCGTATCCTTCCTTACTCACACGTTCGTGACTACTGCAGATGTTCGATGCTGGAGGCTCATACCTCTCGCTCCCTTGGTGGGTGCCCTTCGGACGGATCCTATCACGGGCCCTGGGAATCATAGTCGGTAGGTGGATCGGCGGCCTGATAGGCTACCAGCCTTTTTACAAGAAGTGGACAAACAATTGGGACCTTGCTTGTCGGAAGATGGAGATGTCTATCTTCCAGAAGCGGTTTGCCGACCGGGCGAAGACCGAGTAGTACTTCAGGTGATCTCTCAACCTGGATCATCTAAATGCAAGAAATGCTTCGTTCATGTGTGATGACATTCAAATATTACTACCGACCGTTCCAAGGTAGACATCGCCCAGGCGGGCGCCACAATTTACCACTACAGAGGTCCAAATAGCCGTTCCGTAAGAGAATCCTCTACCAAGCACATAAAACAGACACCCTAAGCCGTGAATTGTGTTTTCGTATTAGCGTGGTAGGCATTCAAATACCGCTCTTGAGGGCAGTGTTCTCCTTCGTAATCTTAGCCCATTCCGCCGTCTTCTCCCACACCTTCTCTTGCTTGGTCTCGTCGAGGCTAGCCTTGGAGCTGCTCTCCTTGTTAAGTAGCTTAAAGTACCCGCGCTCGCCGGTCTTCGCCTGGTTGAGCACGAGTGCTGTTACGTCCGCGGCCGCGTCGGCTGCAGTGCGCATGGACGGGTCCTTAAGACGGAGAAATGGGCGTAACGGTTGTAGAACGAGCTTCTGTACGTAATGCAAGAACTGAGGCGTGTTGGTACGCAGAGCGCGCGAATCGACTAGACTGCCCGGGTCGATAACCACGGCAGTGATCTTGCTCAGCGTTTCATCCTAGTGATATTTTTTTTTTCCCTTTTAGCTTGACCCTTACGCATTGCCGAGACTCGATAAGGTGAAACAAGATGGAGGAGTGCACGACGTGGAGTAATAACAGTGAAGCAGTCGTAATAAGTAGACACTACCTACCTTCTCAAGGTACCGGTTCAACGCGTACGTCCACATGAGGACGGCAAGCTTGGAATTGGCGTATCTCTCAAAGCCGCGGCCCTGCTTGTCAGCATCGGGTGTGGCCTTGACCAGACTGTCGATGTCGTCCGGAATTCCGGGCGGGTACTTCTGGAGGCCGTTTTTCCCGTCTTCATGCCCATCGCTGGTGAACAGGATCAGCCGGCCGCCCTTGTCCGGATCGAAGTTGCCGAGCAGCCGCAGCACCAACGCCGCGTGCGAGACGTGGTTTACCTGGATCGTCCTCTCGAGCCCGTCAGCCGTCAACTCTGCGTCGGCCACCATGTTCCAGTAGTAGGCATTGCAGACGATGCCAACGAGAGGTGGCAGCTTGCCCTCGGCGATCTCGGCGGCGATAGTGCCCGCGAACTCGTGCACGGCCGTCAGCGAGGCTAGATCCAGCTGCCGGATGCTCGTCCGGGCATTTTTGAACTTGGCGATGGTCGCGCGCAGCTTCTTGGTGTTGGGATCATCGTCCTCGGTGCGACGCACAGTAAGCACGAGGGTTGTCTCGGGGCTCTTGGTGAGAATTTGTTGGACGGCATGTACGGCGAGAGAGCCGTTCGCACCCGTGATAATGATGGTACCGGCCATGATAATAATGATATGATGGCAACGACGGTAACAGGAGTAACAATGGCAACAATGGCGTTACCTACGAAGAAACAAGCAGTGACGATACACGGAGAAGATATTGATTTAGGGGGGGGGGGGGGGGGGGGACAACGTAATTAAAATAAGAAAAAAAAACCCCCTTGTTATCGACCAATACGGAGGAAAATTTGTTTT
>MU404113.1:141389-192314 GCA_022695795.1 Biscogniauxia marginata | reverse complement strand
CGCCCCCCGCCCCCCCCCCCCCCGCCCCCGCCCCCCCCCCCCCCCCCACTACGTAAGTTAAATATGAACAACAGACCGCCTTGTGATCGACCAAGACGGAGGAAAATGTGTTTTAATGTAACAAATATATCCCGTCGTCTAGCAACGACGGTGGCCGTGACCCAATGGAGGGAGAACAAGAAAGGGCCCTTCCTGCGACTTCGATATAAGGTAGCATTCCGATGAGGTATGGATGCAAGCTAGGGCTGAGAGATGAGAGACTGGGATAACGGAGAGAATCGACGGTAGTTGGAAGGTCATTGGCTTCCTTCCCGCACTGTGCAGCTGGTAAGCCACTTATACACCTACAGAATCCTTAGGTAGGTTAAGGTACCTACGCAGCTACGTAGCACAACTCGGCGGTAATATTACTGCTGCAGGGAAAGGGTGCTGTATGCACCTATATAGGTAGTTCTGGTAGGTCTGCATTAGATGCGCCTGGATGAAGATGACACTGCATCCCTTAATGCCATTAGCTGATATTGGGGTTTCGTGTGGATTACATGCCCTCGATATGCAAGGACCTTATTAGTGTAGTGACATCAACTCCAGAATTCCCGGAGTTTAGAGTCCAACCCCCGGACGAATCTGATATTACCGTAGGTAGGTGCCTACATATGTACCTGTCAATAGCCATACTGGCTCACGGTATTGGCCAACACCGCTCTTTGGACCTGAATGTCTATCAATATTTGTAGATCCTACTAACTTAGCGTAGAAACGTTGAACGTTATTCTGTGGATAATCTAGCTCGTTATTTATTTAAAGCAGTGGAATTATTTCTATAATGATATAAAGTACTGTAAAGGTGGTTAATACATTTAAGGTTTAAATATAAAATTTTAATAACTAGTTTAATATTCGCTTTTTATTAAAAATATAATTTATAATCGTTTTTTAAATTTATATTATTTATTATATTAATATTTTATATATAAATATATTATATATTATATAAATAAATAAATAAATAACATTATTTTTTAATTTATAAATCATTTTATAATTTTTATTAATATAATTAACTTTTTTATTTTTTATTTTTAAATAAATAAATAATTTATTTATTTAAAAAAGGTTAAAAATCTTTCGATTTTTTTATAACTAAATTATAATTTTATTATTACGACTTAATAATGTTAAGTTTAATAAGATAATAAATAATAAATAAGTATTTCGTTATTATATTTATTATAAAATAAGAAAGTTTATATTATTAATAAATATATATATAAGTAAAGTAAATAAAGTAAAACAATATATATTAAGTTATTTAAAAAGGTTATTATTTATTTAAAAAGATATGAAATAAAAAAGCATTTATATATATAATATAAAGTTAAAACCCTTATAAATTAATTATTTAACTATTATATATAAAGCTTAAAATATATTTAATTATTAAAATAACTTTAATAATTATTTTAAATTTTCTTTCTTTTTTACCTTTAATATTTTTATTAATAAATTAATAAATTAAACTTTATTTTAAACCTTTTTATATTATTATAATATTTATATAAAAACTATTTTATTTATTTATATTTTATTTATAATTATTAATATAAAGATATTTAACTTTTATTTAAAAGGAACTAAGTTATATAAAAATACGATATTAAAGAAAGAAAAATGAACAGCGGGAACCTCCAGCTTAGCCCTTGCGTCAAACTTAGGTACATACCTCGGTACATACATCCTACTTATATACATAATACGTAGGACCATTCATGCACCGCTGAGGTCCCCCACCATCACCTAATCAACAGCCTGGAGACTGGATGTATGTATGTACACAAGGTAGGTATGTACCTAGGTAGGTTAATTTAGGTAGACACTATGACCAAGACCAGACCAAACCAGACCATCGTCACAGCGTCACTTGGGCATACTCAACCAACGTACCCGGACCTACCCAAAAAGCCATAGGACACCACGCCGCGACATCCACGCGATCGACATCTCAATAGGTACACGCAAACAATACCTACCGTCATCGAATTACGCCCGATACAGCCTTGTCTGCAACACGGGGAGGGAGCCTTACATTGGCCAAGACATTCCGCTTCCGCACATTCTCCGCTCTCCGTGTCTTTCGTCTCCTCCATCCGCAAGCCATCACAGACCCCATCATCACCAACGTCGTCGGGTTTCGCCTGGTCTTTCCGGCTGATATGCATCTGCCAGTCTTCATCGTCAATTGACCCATTCGTTTTGACTCGGACATCGCGTCTTTGCTGCCGAAGGTGCTTGCTGTGTAATCTGTATTCCCACAACTGCGTACAGGAGCCACCGCATCTTACGTAGCCTGTACCTATTTGATCTGCCCCTCGATCAGATCCGCGTCTCCATCTCTCCGTCCATCCGTCCATCTATCCATATCTATCCACCGTCGCAAATCCCCATCAATATCGACATCGACATCGACATCGACATCAACATTGACAATCCAACCCCCTCCGTTCGTCTCCGCCCCCGCTGAGTCCCCTTTTATCGGCGAGCTCGAGCAGAGAGAAAGGCAGAAGGCGGGAAAAAAAGGCAGAGAAAAGAAAAGAAAAGAAACGAAAAGAAAATACCATGCGACCTCCGGCTCCTTCTCTCGATGTCATCGCCGCTCGAAACTCTAGGACAGCAACCGCCGGCGCCGCTTCGGCACCGAATCCACCTTCAATCATCATGACCGAAGATCCGCGGGATTCACGATCCTCCTCCTCGACCAACTCTCCGGCCCCCGCCGACAATGAGGAGTCCGACTTCTTTCTCGCCACCAATGACTCCCAGTCTTCCCTAGGTGTCGTGCCTAACTTGCAAGATATGCAGGTCACCGACCACGAGTGTCTTCCTACCGTTGCTGCTCTACCCAGCGAGATCCTCATCAGCATATTTGCCCGCCTCGGCAGTCCGACTGACCTCCTCCACTGCATGCTCACCTGCAAGAGATGGGCGCGCAATGTAGTCGAGATCCTTTGGCATCGGCCTACCTGCACTACCTGGGAGAAGCATTCATCCATCTGCAATACCCTCGGGCTTGAGCAGCCCTTCTTTACCTACACGGAATTTATTAAGCGCCTGAACCTGGCCGCTTTGGCAGACGAGGTGAATGATGGAAGTGTCATGCCTCTGGCTGTCTGCACCCGCGTCGAACGCCTCACCCTGACTAACTGCAAAGGATTGACTGATTCGGGACTGATACCCCTGGTCAGAAGCAGTCAGCACCTCCTTGCGCTGGACATCTCGGGCGATATCAGCATCACGGAATCATCCATCAGCACTATCGCTGAGAACTGTCCGAGGCTCCAGGGCCTAAATCTCTCGGGCTGCAAGCACATCTCGAACGAAAGCCTAGTCCAACTCGCCGAGAATTGCAAGTATATCAAGCGGGTACGTCTTTTCTCTATACACCCTCCCCCCCTAACCCCACCTTTTTTTTGTTTCGATTTCAATAGTGCAGGCATCTTCGGTTAGGTCGGTAGAAAATACATCATATCGCTAATTGTGTCTACGCGGACAGCTCAAGCTCAACGACTGTGACCAACTGAATGACAATGCCGTTCTTGCTTTTGCGAACCATTGTCCGAATATTCTCGAGATCGATCTCCACCAATGTGGGAACATTGGCAATGAGCCTGTAACGGCACTCCTTGCGAGGGGACAGTCTCTCCGAGAGTTGCGCCTAGCCAACTGTGACCTCATCGACGATGGCGCCTTCCTGACTCTCCCGCCTAACAGAATATACGAGCATTTGCGCATTCTCGACCTGACATCGTGCTCTCGACTGACGGATCGAGCTGTGGAAAAGATCATCGACGTGGCCCCAAGGTTGCGGAATCTAGTCCTGGCCAAGTGCGGCAATATTACCAATACCGCAGTTCATGCCATAGCGCGTTTAGGCAAGAACCTACACTACGTGCATCTAGGGCACTGTCGGCACATCACGGACGACGCTGTAAAGCATCTTGTACAATGTTGCAACCGCATTCGTTACATCGATCTTGGCTGCTGCACACATCTTACCGACGAGTCCGTTGTGCGTCTGGCGACACTTCCTAAGCTGAAGAGAATTGGGCTGGTAAAGTGTGCTAATATCACAGACGAGAGCATGTATGCACTGGCCAAGGCCAATAGCCGAATGAAGGCCCGTCGGGACGCATCAAACAACATTATTCCGGGCCACGAACATCACTCCAGTAGTTTGGAGCGGGTTCACTTAAGCTACTGCACTAATCTTACGCTGCCGGTATAGTTTACCATATAACTCTAGACCCTGCCGCAGATGCTGACCCTATTTGCAGAGTATTATCAAGCTTCTGAACTGCTGTCCCAAACTCACTCATCTCAGTTTAACTGGTGTTCCTGCATTCCTTCGGGATGACCTGGAGAGTTTCTGTCGCGAGGCACCTCCAGGTATGTATTCGAATGGGCTAGCCAATCTACTAGATGCTAACTTCCCTTTCTAGATTTTACCGAGCATCAGCGAACGGTTTTCTGCGTGTTTTCCGGCAATGGTGTTGTTGGCCTACGACGTTACCTCAGCTCACGGGAGGAATTTGCTGAATACCATGAAGCACGCCCACACGCGAGGCGAAGGCCGGCTCCTGCTCCCGTTGGTGGTCTGGTTCCTGCACCTGTTGCTGACATGGACAATTTCGAAGATGTCGACGGTGGTGAAGACGACGATATGGGCGAGGGTAGTGAGATCGCCCTTGATCACAGTGCCCTAGGCGGCGCAGATGATCCCATGCCCATTCCACCGCCTCCCCCCCAACTTCTAGGAATGGCCTTCCCTCATTCCCACCCATCCGCAATGCCCAATTCGCATAATGTAATGCATCAAACTCGTGTTCAGCACACCAATCCCTTCATCACACCTGCTGGGATCCTAGCCGACCAAGGGGTGGTGCCTTTAAACTCGGTTAATGCGCAAACATCAACTAGCCTGGAAAATATTGCTCTCACCAATCCAGTAGCTGACATACGAGGTCCAAGTACGGCTGGCTCGGGGCTCTTTGGTGCCCAGGGCACAAATCCGGGCCCTAGCACAGCTTCTATGCAAGCGCACTTTGAGGAGGACGAGGACGCTATCAGGCCATAATACGTGTCACACCGATTAGTTGGCTAAAGAGTTTGTGTCATTAGACCAGAGGTATTAGCATTCACTTCAACCCTCCGTTTAAAAATCGTCTCTTTAGACCAGCCTCGCCACTAGTACAGATCCAAAGGGGTGACCCAAAGCTTCCCTGGGAGTATTCTGCATATGACAGCACTGAATTGATGATTCACATGGTCGAGCTAACCCTAATGGAAAGGATGAGCTGTTGATAGACTACTTTGATCAGGTCCGCGGCCTCGTTGTCAAAGCAGCCCCATGCAGACGAGGATCTTTGCATTCACCAAGCAGTTCATTTACATCCAATAGAATCGACTACGCGTCTTGGCTTATAGGAAGCATTCCCTTAGGAAACGAGATGTTGTTTCTCAAAGACTCTAGAGACAAGTAGGTGCACACTTTGGGTTAGCAGCCCGCACTTACGGCCACTGAGAAAGCTGCTAGTGGTCTCTAGACTTACGAAGAATATGAAGGCAATTGGGAGTTCAAGGCCAAATTGTGGGTTTTCCGGTGCGAAGAAGATACCCCCGAGAGACTGCTGGGGACAGGAAACAATGATAACACTAGGAACACAATGACTATTTTCTATGTCGACTCGTACCAAAAGAATTCTGTGTGAATTGAAGAACGGCGTTAATACATCATGAAGGGTTACTACTTTGTCAGAGGCAGATTCGAAATGAATAGCACACGTCTTAAATGTTTCTTTTACAACATTTGCTTTTCCACTTTCGAGCTTGATGCGTGTATATGACGAATACATTCATACATTCATACATGTAGTACAGATATTCGGGTCTTCGGGGTCTCTATTTCCTTCGTTGCTAGTGTATGCAGAGCGAATCAGGTGGAATAAGAAACCTCGGGATATGGTATCGTAATATTTATCGAGAAACGAGCTTTCTAGCAAAACAGAAAAGGGTCTGATTTATAGGTATATTCCTATTCCTGGCGACTTAGACAGACGTTATCCACTAGCGCTACCAGCGAGAGGTGTTCTACTCTATTCAAGTTGAGAATCTTTATCTCAACTACCCCAATAACATACATCATCGGGGAAATAAACGCGGAATTAAGTACACAATTGCTAAATTTATCTAATAGCTTAGTCGCCTCTTGACAACAAATTCCGCTCTCTAATTAAACCCAATTAGGAAGATACTCTCCCTTTCTTCTGCTCGAGTACACATAATCGTCTATTCAAACCCGCAATGGCCGCCACACCCAGAATTGCTATCTTAGGTATCGGTCCGGCAGGCCTCAATACCACGAGCCTCCTACACCGCAATGGCATTAGTAGCACTGTATTCGAGCGCGATAGCCGTCATACGAATCTCGCCCGGGTCGGGACGCTTGATGTCCACGCCAACTCGGGGCAGAAGTCCCTACGCGCCGCCGGGCTTCTCGAAAAGTTCCACTCCATGATACGACCTGAATGGGAGTTCCTGCGTGCACTGAAGAAGGACGGAACTGTGCTCCTCAATAAGAATGAAGAAGTTCATGATAGTATTGGCGAGCAGTAGCAGTATCAGTAGGAGACAAACGGGACAAAACCAGGGGGGGGGGCAGGCAAAAAGTGGCAGAAATCGACCGCAAGGCCCTCAAAGACCTGTTCATCTCAAGCCCGCCCGAGGACTCTATCCGTTGGAACAAGGGCGTATCCTTCGTTTCTCCCTATGCCAGAGGGGGAAGATAGCAAGAAGTGGATCATACACTTCCACGACGATACCACCTCCGCCGAGCCGTACGACCTCGTGCTCGGCACCGACGGTGCCTAGTCCCGCACCTTACGAGCATCACAGTCCTCGATATCTGGCTCGATGACGTCGATGTTATAGCCCCTAAGACAGGGCGCTTCATCGACCAGGGGAATTCATTCATTTACGCCAAAGACCGGGCGATGACCGTTCAGCAATATGGTGACGGTAGCGAGCGGTGCTATGCCGGCTGCCGGTGCAGGTGATCCACCCACCGATTGGGCGCTGCTCGGGTTTGAGGGGGAAAAGAAGAAGAGAGCGGGGATGACAGGCAAGGACAAGGACAAGTCAACTAGACGGACCCGAAGACGAGGGAGAGGTACATCGTGCACAACTTCAGGGACCGGTTCACCTAGGCGAGACACGCCGTGCTCTCGCTGAACACAGCACCCAACCTTACGGCACCTGTACATCCTTCCTGCGAGGCTTACATGGGAGTCCGTCCCAGGCATCACGTTACTCGGCGACGCGGCGCACCTGATGACGCCGTTCGCCGGTGCCGGGGCCGACGTTGCCCTGATCGCTGCGCTCGAGCTAGCGGGCGAGATAGTTGGTGCGTTATGGATGAACGGGGATGGAGTGGAGAGGCGCTGGCCGAGGCACTAGGTCTTTACGAGGAAGGCATGTTCAAGCGCTCCGCGAGGGACGCGGCGAACACGGCCACTGCGATGGAGATGCAGCTACGGGAGGACGGCGTAGAGAGGCTGCTGGAGATCGTGAGCGGGGGGCGTCCCGAGGTTACGGTCCACCAGGTTTGCTCCTCGGCTACTAATAGGTATGTGTAATGTAGAGTTTTGATCCTCTCTGGAATTGTCTGAGACTTCCCGTAAGCTGGATAGGGGTTTAAGAGGACCCTGACTGTATAGTTGGTGTTTAGGCACGCTAGGCCTAGGATTCACACGGCATTCCCTTCACTCAGAAGGAAGCTTAATATATAGGTCATTTCTCGGGGGGGGAGGGGGGTTGTTGATGTTGTAGTAGCCAAGTAGTTGTTGGGTATCCTCAAATATGTAGTATATCCCCCCCCTTTTCTTTTTCTCTTCTTATGTAATTCTTCCTAGGACAGTGGCTTAAACAAGCATTCTGTAATTTTGGTAATAAACCCCGAGAAAAGAAATCTGAAATATGGATCTGATGCCGTATAACTTCTAATGGCAACAGCTTTGTTTGTTTAGGCTTCTTAAACTATCAAGAGACTTGTGAATCAATCTGGCACTCACCTCTTCACTGATGAGAAACGGGTAATCTGGGAATAGCTCCCTCCCCCTCTGTAATTATATTTCAGTATTATGTCTTTCCTTTTCTACTACCACGGCTTCGAACGCAGCGATGAATCATTACGTCGGCTGTGTCTATCTAATATCTGATAAGTATTCAAACTCGCCCTAACCTCACTAGCTCCCGACAACTAGCTTGACCACGGACTATAGCGACTATTCCCAAGTTGGAAAATCGTGATGTCGTGAGATTTGAAAGATATCGGTCATAGCTAGTGGATGAATTCCCGTATCTTATAAGGGCGAGAAGTTGTTTATATGTATAATTGTGGGTTTTGAAAGAGCGAGAGGATCTAAAGTAAGGACTACTACGAAAGCCTTTATATTACACCATAATTACAATAATTATCGATGTCGCCAAGGAACTTCGCCCACATAGAGTACTATACTAAATCGAGGCATCTGGATCGAAATTCTCCAGAATACAGAGGTCGGGGATCATCTGATCCTTCTGAATCCCAGGGGCGTAGGTTTCTGACGTATGAGCTGTTGTATGTGAAGTTGGATCGAATGTTCTGAAAACCTAGATACATCTTTCATTTATTCATTCGACGTCATGGCTATCCGACCGCCTGGTCTAACCGACTCGGCGCTACTTCTATTTTTCTTGTTTTGCTGCTTTTATTTTTCGTGTGATACTATTTGCTGCCACTGAAGCTTACACGTCGCTAGGCACGCCGGTGCCGAGTTCCCTTGCAGTGGAGCCCAGAACATGACGAGGCCAAGAGAGAGGAGCGGCCCGAATGTATTATCTCGCAGCACCCTCACTCTCATCCTCCCAGATTCTCGATCAATAAAGATGACGAGATCACGTCGCCGTCGTGGGAAACCCAACCAGGACCTCGAGAACGCGGTGGAGGTCTTCGTCGAGGAGGTGGATAGGATGATGGAGAAGTAGCTTATGACGCTCACGCCAGTGAGAATCCGCCCAAAACTGAGGTCTACCAGCCCGTTCCCTCTGGGATCTGGGATCTGGGATCTGGGATCCGTGTGCATCCCAGGTATCTTTAGCGGACGACGATTGGGTCGTGAGCGTTGGGCACGAGGCGCTCTTGGCGACTAGACCTAGTGTATTGCCGGTGATAGCGCCGCTATCCTTCGTCATTCCGGGAACCCCAGGCCGATGATACCTCACCCCCTACCTAGAAGCAAAAAAGCGGCTATGGATATCTAGTGTAGGTACGTCGTCGTCCATTTTTATTTTCTGCATGCGAACAAATCGCTCGTTGCTCACGTAGCCAAGACCAGAATCACTTGAGCCGTGTCCTTCCGATTGCATGCCTTATCCCGGTGCTGCTGGGTTGAACAAAATCTGTGCCTAATGTTTTCCCTCATTAATATGGCAGCCCCCTGAGCCACCGTAGCTAGGAAGCCGAAACACATTGATGTCAGGTGATGTTCCCCAGAAAAAGAAGATTGACTCTCTGATGTAAAAGGTAACAGGATTTGTTGGCGCTAGACGGCGGGACGTTTTAGATTTCCTGTTCGGTAGAAGATAAAATTGTGGTGTAGCTTAGTTGGAAGCGGGCTGGTTTTGTTACGTCCAGTGTATTTAGCGTGCAGTGTACAAAGTACATACACTTAGGTACCTACCTAAAGCTAAGGTTAAATTTCCATAGTGGACTACACTAGCTGACTAGGTACATTACCTTAGGTAGTTCTTGGCCACTTCCCCACACCTTCCCCGTATTCTTACTTATTCGCCCGAGAACTTGGCTCTCGAGTTCCCCAGCTTTGTTCCCTAGACACATTGACCGCGATTTTGATATCGATCAGGTAGGCAGACTTGACTTTCCTCGGGGACACGTCGAATGGCCCAGAAGGTAGTACATATATTCTATGGCATGTGTATCGAAATCCCGGACGCTTCCTGCTTTCCAGTGGGAAGCGCCGTGATTCTACTCGGTAACGTCGCTTCGCGCTCTCGCTGTTATGCAGCAATGAGGCGCCATTCAGATCCCTCGACATCGCAAGTCGAGAGCCAAGCAGCCAGGGGCAACGAGAGCAGGGCCGCTTTAAGGCGAGTCACGTGCGGGATTTGTTCACCGACCAGACAAATCGAAGAAGGAGGAAAAAGCGGCATAACAAGATACCATGGATGGGGTTCCCCCTGGGGACTGGGACTGGAGATACGGGGTTGGCTCCAATGAATAACCTTGATCGGCCTGGGCTGGCCTCTGGGTCTTAGGACCACAATTCTCGCACGTAGATATCCTAACAAAGTAGTTTTGTCCGAATCGACCTGGTTTCTGGCATGCATGAACGCACCTGACGTGACCAGTCATCAACCAGTATCGACACCGACCAACCGTTACGCAGCGTTGCCAGCTTCCAAGATTCGCCTCCCAGTGGGAGGTCAGCAAGTGTCTAACCGAGCATGTTGGAAGCGTACGTTACCAAATATCCCTTTTTTTTTTCTCCTCTTTCTTCTCAGCATATTATCCTTCCAGTTACGTCGTAGGGAGATGCTCCCTGCATGGATGATCTGATCCATGTTCGCTGTTGCTACATACTATGAGCAGATAGTTATTCTTGAACACCTCGAGCCCGAGCACTGTGGATTGCAGGTGCGAGACGAACCAGCGCTCAGAGATGGAAACAGTTCGGCGGCTGTCTTTATTCCGATCAAATCTCTAAACAGTTTGGATAAGGTGCACACGAAAGCTTGTACGCCGCCCTAGCTACCCTCTTCTTATAGGATATGAGGGAGGAATCGAGCGAGAGTTCCTCAACCATGAAGCTCAATCTTCGACCTACTACTATGCAGATACATATGAGTACACTACCAAGACTACATACCACATATATTAGTTCTATCCCTTGTCTCCCAGCCAAGGAACCAGTAGGTGGGGATGAACTTGGCAACCCCATCCTCCTTCGGCCGCTTGGAAATGCCCAGTCTTTGCCACAGCCGGTTCACAGAGTTAGGTGCAGGTTTGGCCATGTCTGGGAATCGCACACGCAGATCCTCTTGTAGACGGCATCCTTCGCGTGGCTTTCTAAACCACATACACTAGACAATTGTGGACACTCTTTCACCTTGCACACTCCCCAATATGTAGTTTAGCTCTCGAGTCGGTGGGGTACCCCTGCGACTTCCATGGAGGTTGCCATGAGGCTTGTTTGGGGTTGTTGGGGAATCGATTGGGATCTTCAGTCCTCCTAGTATACATAGTACTTATACAGCGTACCGCAGGAATACTATAAGACTCGCATGACGCCGTGGCTCATTGCCCGTCACTTGAAGCTCTCCTACGGTCCCTTCCTCGCCCGCTTTTATCACGTAAAGTCTAAGATCGCTATAGTCGCGAGACGCGATTCTCTTATACCTAGGTTACGATATCCATTCTTCCTCGAACAACTTACTAGGAAACCCCGCGGTTTATCCGCTGCGAGCCTGGATCATGGCCGAGATTCATCAGGCCGATAGGTAGGATGCGCAATCATAGACCGTTGCAGAACTGCAATGTGCTGACTACAGGATAGCCTAGAGCCAAAGGGTGTCCCAGAAAAGCTGGAGACAGGTCTTGATGTCACTGAACATGTCGACTTGAACGCCAACCTTGAGGCGAGGTAAGATAGTAGAGAACTCAATAATTCCCATAGCGGCAGGCAAGAAGAATTGTACACGCATGATTCTTGCTCCAAGCACCGTCTAGTTGGAATGTTGCGGTGTCGGTAACTCCAATGACTGACGCGATCCTGTCTATAGGATTAAAAACCCTCTGAAAGGTATCCCACGCGAACA
This sequence comes from Biscogniauxia marginata, assembly GCA_022695795.1. Lineage (NCBI taxonomy): Eukaryota > Fungi > Ascomycota > Sordariomycetes > Xylariales > Xylariaceae > Biscogniauxia > Biscogniauxia marginata. Next base: position 180,386 of record MU404113.1, on the reverse strand, counting down.
GCTCATGCGCGATGTCGAGGAATTTGCCAATAAGAAGGGCCTGACTGAGCACATACCACTCTTGCGTAAGGGTGCGCTAGTGGCACAGAATCCAAACGACTTCGAGGATATCGACGGCGAGGAGGCACTAGACGAATCCGAGAAGAGGGCTCTAATCGACGAGGTCATACACCGTTGGCGCATGCCCTGGCGCTTGTTTCTCACGATTGCCACATGCTCCATCGGTGCCGCTGTCCAGGGCTGGGATCAGACTGGAAGCAATGGTGCCACTATCTTCTTTCCAGCCTACTATGGAATCGGTGGCGACAGCACCGTACACACGATCGTGAGCTTGCATTGCCCTTAGACATTAATATGGCACCCACTAACTCCCTTATTCTAGCTGGTTGGTCTAGTGAACTCTGGTCCATACATCGGTTGTGCTGTGATCGGTTGCTGGCTCTCGGACCCTCTGAACAACTGGATCGGTCGTCGAGGTTAGTTTTGTTGAACTAAGATGTGGCATTGTTCCACGACTGATCAACTTCCATAGGGGTCATCTTTACTTCCGCACATTTCTGTCTCTGGCCCGTCATTGGCTCCGCGTTCTGTAACACTTGGGGTGAGCAGCTGGCTTGTCGGTTGCTAATGGGTATCGGTATGGGCGTGAAGGCTTCCACCGGTCAGTGAAACCAGTCACGCATTTATAGTGTCGCTGTGAGACTGACTTACCGCAGTACCAATATATGCTGCCGAGAATGCTCCAGCTTCTGTGAGAGGCGCTCTCGTTATGTCTTGGCAGATGTGGACCGCTTTTGGCATATTTCTCGGGACGGCCGTCAACCTCGCTGTTTTCAACCATGTACACAACTGGAGGTTGATGTTGGGCGCTCCCTTCATTCCTGCTGTACCTCTTTTGTTCTTGATTTACCTCTGCCCCGAGTCTCCCCGTTGGTTGATGAAGAAGGACCGCTATGTCGATGCCTGGAAGTCCTTGCTTGTCCTGCGCAACAATCCCATCCAGGTCGCCCGAGACATCTACTACATCCACGCTCAGCTTTCTATTGAACTAGAGATCACGAGGAAAAGCAACTACATCACCCGTTTCACGCAGCTGTTCACCATACCGCGTGTCCGACGAGCTAATATTGCCGCCTTCGTCGTAATGATTGCTCAGCAGATGTGTGGCATAAACATCATCGCCTTCTATTCCACGACCGTATTTGTCGATGCGGGGTATAACCAGTTCCAGGCCATGCTTTGCTCTTTCGGATTTGGCCTCGTGAACTGGCTCTTCGCTTTCCCTGCGTTCTGGACAATCGACACGTTCGGACGACGATCCCTCCTCTTGTTCACCTTTCCCCAGATGATGTGGACCCTCCTCGCGGCCGGTTTGTGCACTCTATTACCCGAAGGGACCATGGCAAGAACTGCGTTAATTGCATTGTTTGTCTTCCTGTTTGCCGCTTTCTACTCGCCCGGCGAAGGTCCCGTACCTTTTACCTACTCTGCTGAGGTCTACCCTCTCTCGCACCGTGAGGTTGGCATGGGTTTTGCCGTCGCTACCTGCTTGGGATGGGCTGCTGTTCTCAGCATCACATTCCCTTTCATCCTAGCGAGACTAGGCACTCTTGGAGCTTTCTGTCTGTATGCTGGTTTCAATGGCGTAGCCTTCGTCATGATCTTCTTCCTAGTACCCGAGACGAAACAGCGCACCCTGGAGGAACTTGATTACGTCTTTGCCGTTCCCAACCGCAAGTTCGCTGCCTACCAGGTCACCAAGGCTATCCCTTGGTGGTTCAAGCGCTGGGTTCTGTTCAACAAAAACGCGACACTCGAGCCTCTCTACCAGAAAGACGATGCAGACCAACTAGCTGCTGCAGACCGCCTTCGCCAATGGAGTGCTTCTCCAAAGGGCCCCGAAAAGAAGGCGTCTTTGTGAAGGTGAGCAGACTGCTTATTGAATGCCCTGGTAGGTCATCAGCAATGTGTGAGACAAGGAAGGAAATGAAAGATAGTGGAAATTATGATTCTCAGGCTGCAACCATTCAACTACCTATATACTTTGAGCTTTACAAATACCCCAATCCTTTTCATGTCATCTTGAAGCAGCTATAGGCTTTTCACAATACAACTATAGCATCATTACATACAAACTCACGTGACGCCTGTAATACATATAAGTACCGTCAGGTCTACTTGCTAAGAAAGACGAACACTACGTGAGCCTTGTTTTGTTGTCCTCTCAAAGGATGACTTGCATAATTGGCGATGAGGAGCCATCTGAATTAAGCCCCTGCCAAGTTTTCTTTTAACCCCAGCTCCGAAGATTGATTTATATAAAATAGAATTTCAATGGTGTGATTCGAATCTCATTCTCCTAACTTGCTGGTCCTGTCAACTAACTGCCGTCATTTCTTACTTATATTATGCCAGATTTAATGCCTCGAAAGACTGTTTTGCAGAATGTGGCAACAATGCGCAACGCCAAAGGCGGCGGTGGCACCCTTGACATCGTTATTAATCACATAGCTGTCTTCAGTCCCATGCCATCTCGCGAAATTTCATCTCACCAGTCGTCGTACCAGCATTTTTTTCTCCTACTCCTACACGCAACTGGTCTCGCCACCAAAGTGAGCGGCAATCTTGTCCTTTTTGCCCGCCCCTTAACCTGCCGAATCACATACGTAAAACGACACGGCAAATTAATTGGACATTATTCACGTGGTGACGTATGTGAAAACCTCTGATATTTGTATTCCAAAATATTACTATGAGAACATGATGTCCGACTACGCTTCAACTTTACTAAGCACTCCAAACAACCTATATCAGCTACTAGGCGTTACTCTTCTTTTAACGCCAGCTAGCTTAAATCAAGTACCCGTAAAACTCTTAAGAATTGATTTAATTATTGCACTCGGGCCTTAATGAAGGCTGAATCGGTAATCAGGAAACTATTTGCACAGAATTCTTATGAGCAACTATTCTCACGCATCAGCGTCCAGGTTTACATACAATATAGGACTCCTCAACGCGCGACCTACTCTTCGTGTATGCCTTCAACTGTTGATCACCGGATTGTTTCTTCTTGGATTCTTCTTGCTTTGACATGTAGGAGTATGTTGATGAAGAATCTCGAGGTTCGCTGGGTTTAGAGACTCCAGAGTTGGGTGCGTCTTTCGAAGACTTCGAACCAAACAGTTTGGAGATCGTAGACGGCATCTTGATAGTCAACTGTCAATTGATTTAGAGCCTTGTATGTGATATATTTGTGACGAGGTAAAGAGTGTTCTGTAGTTGTAGAAGTTGCCGGTTTAATGTCTCGTGTAATTAGTTGAGATGGTCACCTTTATAGTTGAATGCCTTGTCTGAGCATGTATATATATACTCTTCTACTTAGCTGGTGCCTAATTATGTTAAGATACATGTCAGATCTAGTGCACCTACTTGTTGGACGTTGCTATCCCTGTCAGTACACTTTCCTATCTAAGGTAGTATGCCGGACTCCGTCTCTCCTCTCAGGACCTATCAACGCGTAGTATAATTCGGACTTCTTTATCGGAATTCCCACTTTTCATGCTCCAACATCGAACATAGATTCAGAATTGTTACTCCTGACGTCAAGGACAACGAAGACCTCGTCGCCTACGTGATATGGAGTTCGTTGACTCTAGCGAGCATAGAGAGGAAATAGTGATTATCCTGTAGAGTCACGTTGTTCGCTGCGATACAAAGCCCTGACTCATATTCCGTCTGTCACAACTCCTAGCCGGCTACCTTTACCGTATGACTCAGACGGATCTTATAGTCGTAATAGTGTGGGCCTTGCGTAATCTTCGAAGATGAGCTGCAAATCTAGGGGCCGGATCACCAATCTACAGCCCTTTGCTACAGACCAGAGCCTTACTGGTAAATATAGGAGGAACGGGAAATTACAGTCATGCGAGCCTTGCAGGTATTTATCAGTTCTGAGGAGATTGAGCCAAACACCCCTAGTTAACGATGTCTCTTAGGAAAAGTAAACTAAAATGCGATCATGTTGTCCCCACTTGCAGAAGATGCATCAAGAGACGGTGTGTCGACCGATGTGTATATCATCCAAATCCTCTCACAAAAGTAAGGTGATTCACCCCATAATGTGAAAGTAGTCGCTAGTTATATGCAACTGAACTGAGGAACTGAGCTAGTTGTATATCTGAACACATTACTATGCCTGGGGTTAGGATCGGAACTTCAGCTAATAGACAATGATTTTAGCGTAATCATACACAAAACGATGCTCCTCCAATGCCATCTACTTCAGTAAATGACGAGAGGACACCTGGCATTGTATCCTCAATCGAACTATCATATCCACTATCATTCAACAATTTCCACACTGATATTTCACTACCACGAACATCCGAATCAATAATACGGGTACACCGTGCAGTTTCGGCTCCGCCCTTGCACACTCACTCATCAGCATGGATCTGTACGTGTGAATCCTGGCTTTCTAGGTGCGACAAACTTCACATCTATCTTGACAGAGAATATCCGTTATCTCGGTGGTCTTTCTGTTGACCTGCAAGCTGCTCAACTCCAGGAAGCTACCATCTCCCACGACCGTATAGCCCGAGGGTGTCGGGTTCTCACATTTCTTAAGGATAGGTCTATGGTTAATCGCTTTGTAGCGCGGTACTACGAAATCTGTGAGGGTGGAGTGATGATCTGTGCCGAGCCTATCATGAAGGAGTGGCTTTTCAAATTTTGGCTTTACCATAAAGACAATCTACAAGATCAAGACCCAGAGAAAATAAGCCGACTATCAGAATTACTCTGGCACAATACCCAAACCCCATTGATATTTAATGAGAACATATCGGCTATGCAGTGGGCACGGTCTGCAACCGGACATGGCATCAGATGGGAGGTCATTGGGCTTATTGCATCAATTATAGGGCAATGTGCTAATACCCTCGAACCGTCGGACCGATTTCTCAAAGAGCATAAAGTTGGAGGCCCAACACTTGCGAGGCAGATGAGTGAGATTTCTGCAGCTTGTCTAGCCTTTTGCCGTGAATGTGAGGCGCTCGATGACCTTTTCCTTTGGCTCTTAATGGAAAATACAGGCCTGACGAAGACAATCAAAGGGGAAGGAAGTTATGCTACATATCGCGAAAGTGGTGAGCTTGTCAATGCAGTTGTCACTATGGGATTGCATCAAGATATCAGAGCAGGTAAACATAGTATACCGTTTTTGTTTCAGGAGACACGGAAAAGAATTCTCGTGCAGACTTATTCTTTCGATATTAGTATAGCATCATTCTTGGGACGTCCGCCTCGACTCTCATACCGATACTGCAATCTAATGCCTCCATTGAATATATCGGAATATCAACTACTCCAAGACAAAGATGAGGTTGTCCCGACTCTAGATGCTAACGGGCTTAACACAACGATAAATACCTCTCGCGCTACTTGGATGAGAGTTTGGCTTGATTTTGCGCCCAGAAGGGAAGACGTTCTCGACCTCGCGTTGGGTCAATATACCAGAGAGGAAATTCTCCATCGTACAGAGGTAATTCAGAAGAAAAGTGAAGAGTACTGGGCAAGCCTTCCACCATTCATAAGACAGATAAGGGATAGTGATAACATCCCAGGTGAGGAGGGACCGTTGCAAACGCTATTTCAAAGTATAATCCGACAAGGGTTTCGTGCAAACGAGTTACTCCTCCAACGTGTGTTGATTCGGAAGGCTGGTGCAAGCTCGGACAAGCTCGTACAAACGGCACGCTTGATTTTCCGGGACATTTTACAACTGAGCCGCCGCCACGATGTGTCCTCAATCTCCCAAAACGATATTTCATCGCTTCTCGCCGTGCAAGGGCTTCGCAGCGCTGCTGTTATCGCAGTGGAACTATTAAAACAGGAACAACTCCCTAATTACCCCTATTGCCTAGGAGTCGAACTATACAGGACCTAGCAGTTTTTGCAGCGAGATTGGGAGATGTCGATCGTTCTGATTGCTCTTTTACTACCTGCGACCATGGGCGTAAGGTTATACACAAGATACTGGATTTGATCTTGAGCCCGCCGAATCCAGTAGATAGGGCCCAGCTTCCTCGCTCTCCTCACGTCCACCATGACCAAGAACAAGAACAAGGGCAAGGATCTGAGAACGCACATATTTTCGCATACCCAATTGTCCAGGATAGTGTGTGGGACACACACGAAACGGCGACTTTTCCTATCGGAGATCTCAACTTGGAGCTTGAAAGGCCTTTCCTCGGACATGATAATGGTTTTATGCAATGGCTTGAGGGTATGGATTGGGAAGGATCTATTTGACAAGGCGGTGTGGAGGATAGATTCGAGTTCAATGTGCACGGGTGTTAGCCAGATATTAGATGAACGCTGTATTTTTCTCACGCCAGGAGGAGAGATACTATTAACATCATACAGACGGCTATCTTCTTCCGGAGGCTGCTACTGATGCTCCATGACGGATACAACCTGCTCTTAACTAAAAACGACTTTTCGGTCATCTAAATTACATGTCCTCGACTTGACATTTCTCTGGATAGTGTAAAATCCGAAGTTGGTCACACCGGGAGACGTTATATCACCCAGGATAAGAGTCGCTGATCGTCTCACGCCTGGCTTCTCTTAAGGCCGTCATATATAAAGTGCTTATGACGTATTCTATACTATATACACTAGATTATTCCCCATAGCCGAAGATTAAGGATAAAGCCATGATATATCGATGACTACCTGACCCAGGTAATGTATATGTGTATGGAGCCTGAAGCAGAGCAGATCCACCCTATGACTGGCACATTTAATAGTAACTTCGTTTTGTATCGTAACTGGACATTTAGTACACCTCCTCTACAATTCCTCGACTGGCGTCGCCTTGAATCTCTGGAATATCCTAATGTTAGTTAGAGTTAGCGTGAGACCCCGTCCGATGTTGGCCTCATAGTTTATGACTCGTCCAACCCAAATCCAACCCGCTGGGGGATACTGAGCGATCAACTAATACCTATATACGACAATTACATCATGAACAAAAACTTCAAACTCTCCTGTATTAGATCACGTTGAATCCGTGCCCCACATATCTAGGGCCTAGATATATGAGTCTCCCTGTCAAACCCAAGGTCATAATCGCTGTTCAAGACATATAGCTTAGCACCTATCATCTAAACTAACTATCTCATTCTTAGAAACTAAATTATATAATTCAACATGGCTCGTCGCCATGTTGACGAGCACGAAATCCTGCGAGACTACCATGTCCATCAGTAAGTAATTAACCATAGGGCCTTCGACAATGTCATTCTCTCCAGCTTATGTTAACCTTCGGCAGACAGGACGCATGGATGCCTGCGGACCACCGCCTGCAGCATGACTGGATACAGAAGCAGGTGGCTCGTGTGGAAAAATACGACAACAAAGAATTGTTTCCGGTCATACAGGAGTTCAAGGAGCTCATCGAGGGAAATCCGCGGATCCACATGTACTTCACCCAGATGTGGGATGAGATCCCGATGAAAAAGCCATATTATAATGATCATCCAACCACGAGGAAGCAGATCAGGGACTATAGACACATGCTTGCCATGCTCAACCATATCTTTACCCAGGCGCCTCAGTGGAACGACGCCGCCTTCGGAGTGGGCATGGTTGGTATGCCAATGCTTGCTATTTTTGACCATGTTATGGCGACGCCTAGGTAAGATGACTTTATTCATTACCTGAAAATGATATAGTATTCTTAACAATATTAAGCGGACACGCTGCCTTTTTAGACCCAGACGTCAACGTGATGATTAAAAAGATTCTCAACGAATGGGGTATATTCCTGAAAGTAAGCCTGCAAGTTCCGTGCAAACACTTTCTTCATCCTAATGACCTTCAACTAGTCTCCCAAATCTGCCGAGGTTCTCGCCACACATGCCCAGGGCTGGTTCTCCGAGCACGGCAAGAAAGAACTGATGGAAGTGGCCAACGCGCCGCTCAATACAGCGCACAACTTCGAGGATATATACATTTGCGACCCATTCGCGAAGCACTACGGATATACCTCATGGGACGGTAAGTAATCAATCGTATCAGATCGACCCCCTTATGAAGAAGAAAAGGGAGAGAGCGAGAACTCACAGGTAGCATTCTAGATTTCTTCACTCGGCAGCTCCGTGACGGCGTGCGCCCCGTCGCCGACCGGGGTAACGAAAACGTGATAGCCAACGCGTGCGAGTCAAAGCCATGCAAAGTAGCGCGCCGCGCCAAGCTACGGGACAAGTTCTGGATCAAGGGCCAGCCGTACTCGGTGCTCGACATGCTGGGCCATGACCCACTAGCAGCACAGTTCAACTGGGCGACAGTGTATCAAGCGTACCTATCGGCGCTTTCGTACCACCGATGGCATGCGCCTGTCGACGGGCGGGTCGTGCGTGCCTTCGTCAAGGACGGGACGTACTTCAGTGAGCCGCTGTTCGAGGGCCCCGGCGACTACAACGTGCACGAGATCGACATCAAAGGCATTAGAATCGCTCAGGGATACCGGGCGGCACTAGCGACACGGGCGATCGTCTTCATCCAAGCCGACAACCCGGCTATCGGGCTGATGGCGTTCATCGGCGTAGGGTTGGACGAAGTCAGCACGTGCGAGATCACGGTCTCGCAGGGCCAGCACGTCAAGAAAGGCGAGCAGCTGGGCATGTTCCATTTCGGCGGTTCCTCGCACTGCTTGCTGTTCCGGGAGAGCGTCAAGATAGACGGCTTCCCCAAGATGGGGCAGCCGGTGAATGTACCCGTCAGGAGCCGGCTTGCTGTTGTTAGGTCGTAAGGTCGTACGCAGGCTTGCCGAAAAACAATGGCTTGCCAACAATACGTACTACCCGCGGTTACTAGTTAGGAAGTACGATAGCAAAGCTTGATAGTTCAAGCTCGGAAACCCAGTGTCGCGATACATGTAGTAATCAAAGATAGGATTCGGACATGCTTTAGGTATGCACTTTGGAAATGGATTCAGCCATCATTAACTGTACCAGGTATACACAACGTAAAAGTATGTACTTAGAGATGTAGCACGTAGTATATACTCAGGTAGATGCCAAGAAAAAAGAAAGCGAAGAAAGCGAGGCTTGCGATAATTTAAAAGTGGTGAGATTTACTATAAGAAACGAGAGGTGTAATATTAAGGTCCACTAGTGGTGGTTTATGTTTCGCATAGTATTTAAGTTAGTCTTTACCTAGAGACTTAGTTTTCTATGTAACATTCTTATAACCTCTTAATACACCCCTATATCGCACCACAAAGAAATTCGTACAGATAAATACTAGGTACCTAGGTAGTAGGTACTTAAGAGCTGGAGATCGGGTCCACTTCATTCAATATTGCCCCGCATTTACGTAATACGGAACCCGCAGGAATATTTAACCGAACATTGCTTTATGCAGGTGCCGGGCAGGCTTAGGTACCTACCTACGTATCAAGTGCCTCCATCTACCTAGTAAGTATCTAACCTACCTAGTAGTAGACCTGAGTACCTAGGTACCCACTAGTACCTAATCCATACCTAGTACCTACATAGATACCTACATACTAACCGGTTGTAGGTAGGTAGGTAGGTAGGGTACGTACCCGTTCCGTCTACATCTGTATGAGACCGGCAGCGGTCACCACTCAACAACCTCTCGGACTTCTCCTAAATTCCATCAGACAGACAGCTAACATCGGCCTCGATCTCCCATTGAAAGTTCCTCTGCCCGCTTTTGAGGTCGGCAAGATGCTTTCCGGCATTCTGATTTTCAATCAGAAGGGCGAGAACCTCATCTTCCGCGCCTTCCGGAACGACTGCCGGCCTCGCCTCGCCGATGTCTTTCGCATTCAGGTCATCTCTAATCCCCAGGTCCGCTCGCCTATCCTCACCCTCGGCAGCACCACCTTCAGCCATGTCAAGCACGAGAACATCTATCTTGTTGCTATTACCAAGAGCAACGCCAACGCTGCTCTTGTCTTCGAGTTCCTCTACCGTCTGATCCAGCTTGGACGGGGCTACTTTGGCAAGTTTGATGAGGAGGCCGTGAAGAACAACTTTGTATTAGTCTATGAGCTTCTCGATGGTGAGTTCTATCGCCCGAGACGTCCGGGGTCATCCAGCTAACGCGGGTCTATCATTAGAAATCATTGACTTTGGATATCCCCAGAACACCGAGACCGACACGTTAAAGATGTACATCACGACCGAAGGCGTCAAATCCGAACGCGCCGCCGAGGATTCTGCCAAGATCACGATGCAGGCCACAGGCGCGCTGTCGTGGAGGAAGGCCGATGTTAAGTACCGGAAAAACGAGGCCTTTGTCGATGTGATCGAGGACGTCAACCTGCTTATGTCTGCCGCCGGAACCGTACTTCGTGCCGACGTCACGGGCCAGATCATCATGCGCGCATACCTCTCGGGGACCCCGGAGTGCAAGTTTGGTCTCAACGATCGGCTGTTGCTAGACCATGATGGGCTGCAGTCGCTACCTAGCGGCAATAGGTTAGGAACCAAGGCTACAAAGGCTGCGGCCGGGAGTGTCACGCTGGAGGACTGTCAGTTCCACCAATGCGTCAAGCTGGGCAAGTTCGATTCGGATCGCATCATCTCCTTCGTCCCGCCTGACGGTGAATTCGACCTCATGCGCTATCGAGCTACCGAAAACGTCAATCTGCCATTCAAGGTACACGCCATCGTTAATGAAGTTGGCAAGACTAAAGTGGAATATAGCATTGGCGTCAAGGCCAATTTTGGTAGCAAGCTCTTTGCTACGAATGTTATCGTACGTATACCGACTCCGCTGAACACTGCCCGCATCACGGAGCGATGCACCCAGGGGAAGGCCAAGTACGAGCCGAGCGAAAACCATATTGTCTGGAAGATTGGTCGCTTCACTGGCCAGAGCGAGTTTGTCCTTAGTGCCGAGGCCGAACTCACAAGCATGACAAACCAGAAAGCTTGGTCGCGCCCACCTCTAAGCCTCAGCTTCAGTCTCCTGATGTTTACTAGTTCCGGCCTGCTGGTACGGTACTTGAAGGTGTTTGAGAAGAGTAATTATTCTAGCGTGAAATGGGTGAGATACATGACAAGGGCGGGATCATACGAGATTCGGTAGGCTCTCGCATCGCTTTCTTCAGCATTACCGCTGCTAATACTAACCATCAACATAGATTCTGAGCGGTTTTGACGTAGAGACCCAACTAGGATGGCCACGCCTAGCTTAACAATTCTTGAGAGCCGACCTTCAGGATGCACGAAGGGCTGTTCCTGACTGACCCTGGCCTTCTGTTTACTACTTCACATTCAAACTTGACCATCTTCCGGGGATGATTCAACCTGACCACGGTCGGCGCTGTTCCTGAATCCGGTCTAGGCGCACACTTATCTCTCCCTCTTGGCATACTAGATTCTAATGCCTAAGTCGAACTGCGACGTCACACAAACGTGAGTTTGGTATAGCCGAGATGCTTCGGCTCCCACTATTGCAGTGTGTGTAGAGATATCATCTTGTCAAGCCAGATAGTGCTTGTCGGAAACATGACTGGGTTACCTGGCAATTCCCAGGCAACGCGGTTGGAGAGCGGGGTCCGGAGATACTCGAATTATGAAAATGCTTCCCAGCCATGTAAAATGTTCACAAACGATCGATTGCGGTAATGAACCACGGAGATATTGACGGACACTGATTTATGTCACTGATGATGACAATGTTCTGGCACGTAGGTGGCGTCATTCATGGCGTCTTATATATATTCATCAGATACCACCTGGCCTTTGAGCACTAAAAGTTGATGGGCATTACTTCCCTATAAAGTAGTACTCAACCAGAGGTCATCGACATAATAGTAATGTCTTTCATGCTAACTACTTCTGCGGATGATATACATGGATGGACTGCAGTGCCATGCGATACTGCTGCTATCCTCGGCGAAAAGCCTTACATCTATAAGCCGTCGGCGTTTAAGGTGACTGCCATGTTATTCCCCCGTCATCCCATAGCTGTCAAGGTACAAACCTACGCCAGAGGACAGCTCATCGAGCAGACATATAATTATTCTATGAGAGTATTTTATTGGTGAATATACCCATCCTCATTACTGAGACTGATAAATAGTCAAAGACCAATTTCCCGAGCATGCCAGCAAACTCTCCATGTCTACGTAGGCACTAGCCTGACTTCTGCGTGCCACGCCAATGTCGTTTGAGTTCTATGGCGGGATCCTCGCCCTCAACTTCGTTAGGGGAAGCCGTGCGCCGGCGGCGCAGGCCGAGTCCATCATTCGGCAACAAGATTTAGGTACCGTGGGCACCATCTCGTTTCTCGGTCAGGCCATCCAGCTTGCAACCGTTTATAACAACATGGGTACTAACCCAGGGCTGATCGACGAGGTAACTCGGCTGGATGTCAACAAGGCCTATCCGTGTAAACAACTGGAGCAAATGCATCTCAGAGACCATCAGAGAGGATAACTCGGTGAAGCCCTAGGCCCGTACGATACACGTGGGTGAGGAGGAGCTCCCTGAGAGCGTGAAGGTTAATGGGCTGATGGTGGATGTTGACGATTGGGGTCTATGATATTTTAAGTCGTAAAAGGAGACAATTGTCTCAGCCCCTCCCCCTGGCACCAAGTGTAGCTCTCGATGCGGTCGCTAGACTTGATCAACTATAAATTAGATGAGTTGGTCGTACTGCTAAGCTGCAAACGTATAGTACTCAAACAACTTGCTCAAGGCAATTTGCTATTTCTGTGTATAGCTAATTAGTCAAGTGCTACGCCTTTGTTAACGAAAGCAAGCTTAGTCCGTTTTCAGGAAACTTAGTCATATATCTTAGTCTTTAAATGGACATGTTCTCATTCCGGCGGTATAGGGGCTTATCTTTGTTAGTGGCCAAGTCATTGAAACTTCAACGGCTGCGCAAGACATATTCTTGACATTATCGTATAACCTTGCGTGACTAGCTCTATCTACCACTCTCCGACACAAGTTCCAGAGCAGCGAATATTTCACGATATGGCGATCACCACACTATCAACGACTCAGTCTAGCTTGGCAGCTTTTCAAAAGAGCGGGCTTTGTTCGCTCTGTGGACACCAGACGTATGGGGGGGAATGTGAATTCTGTGGACGGTCTCTTAAAGATCAGCTCGCGGAGTTGGCAGGACCTTCGGGTACTTCTCCTAGCCAATACCCGACACCTCCGACAACTCTGCAAAAGACCAAGGAGAAAAAGTCTAATAAGAAACAACGATTAGAATCTGACTCGGACGATGAAGCGGTCATATCTCCAAGGAAACGAAGAGTCCATATCCAGGAACGCGAGGCACTAGTACGACTCGCACGAGACATCTTACGGGCAGAGAGGGAAAAAGGTGAGCAATTTGATGAGTTCTTTATTGCCTCTTATAGTCTGTGTGAGGAGTAGGAACTGCCTACCTTCGCCTGTCTCATGAGCGTTAGCTCCTGGGATATGTGTTACTACAAGTCGAAGAAGAGAAAACGGCCTAAACATAGCAATTACTAACTCTATATGTTGAAGTGAACCTCGGACGCGACGACGCGACGGCTAATTTTATCATATCTGACCTGCCCCAAGACCCCTATGGATTTACTAGGCTCCCCGAATTTAGGCCTCGTGGGAAACTTCCCTCTTCTCTCGAAGGAGGTGCCAAATGGGACCCAAATCCGAAAGCGGCCGCTTTTGTACCTACATTCGAGACACCTTCAGGCGAACAAGATGCGAGCCAGGATATCACGAATTATTATAAGATTGTGGGTCCATCTCTTTTCAAGCCGAGTTTGAACTTGTTTCCTCCAACGTCTACCATGCCGGATGTAAACGCGCCGCCGTTTTCTCCTCTCTTCCCGACCGCTCAAGACTTCGGAAACATGAGCGTCGGTTTGCAGCCGGATGTAAATGCACCTCCATTCCTACAGGATCTTTCGCTATTAAGCAAGTCAGTCACGACACATAAAAAGGGGGGGAAGAGTCAACTATCGAAGAAGAAGAAAAAGAACTACCCAATCTGAGGCACCCTAGAAGACAAAACTTAGGGGGAACTTGCTGGGAAGGGTTAGGGACATCATCTAGGACACAGAATTCGACTTTCATGTAAGGTTGAGCCATGTAGTTAGGATATGTCAAAGATTTACTATTTGTAATTTTCTTTAAATTATTAAGACTTAAATTGTATAGACCTGAACTACCTGGTGTACTGTCTTGTCGGGGCATCCCAGGCCAAGCCATTGAGGCTTTGACTAGAATGGAACTTGGCATACGTGAATCAAATGTTTCATGCAACAATGAGGACTTGTTTCCTTTCCGTTCCGTTCCTTTTCTTTCCGTTCCATACATGAACCGGAACTCAAAAGGTTTACATAATACATGTAGGGAACATTGTTTAACAACAACCATACGGTAGATTAACAGGCATTTAGAATTTGTAATTTCCGTCTCCCCCCCTTTTCTTCTTTTCTCTTTTTCTTTTTTGTAAGAAACTACTACTACAAGGCATATTTCAGACCCATGGGTTAAATCGAGCAGTGCATAATATTTTTAATGACTAGGTACCTACCTAGTTAACTTATTATGTATTTTCTTTTTTTATCCTTACTATAAAAAAAGGCTCTCTATCCGCCCGCGTTAGCTATTTAGAGCAATGAAAACATATCTAAATATGACTTCGTTTGCATCTAGGAGTAAGAGGCGGGTTTTCAAGCCGCTCCCGTCACTATTTTGAACCGCTTGCGGTTATCGAAGATACAGGAGACTTTCAGGACAAAGCAATATCTGTTAGATATGTTTTAAATCTGCCATCTGCCCAGGCTTTCTTCCGCAGTGATGGGGTAAGCGACCTAATTAGCTAGCAGTATCCGTCAAAATCGGCCTGAAAAAGAGACTTATGCTTCGTTGAATATCATTTCTACATAGCAGCGTCTACTGAAGTTAGGATGTCGCTGCCGGGGTCAGAGCGGTATAAACTGCTCAAACATCCCAAGTCTCGTATCAAAAAAAAGCCAATTCCTCCGGTTCCTATTATTACTGCCTCCAAAAAAAACCATTTATTACTCTATGTCAAGAACATCGATGAGGTGGTAGGAGACGTTGACTCAGCCCGTAATGCTGTAGAACCTGCCCTTCTCGAGGCCGTCGGTTCCCAAGGTTATATTGGGGCCGACTTTGCAGACGCTGGGTTTTGGAGGGCCAAGGGAGAAGAACGCAATCGGGACGACAGGGCGGTGCCTATTCGAGGAAACAAGGACGCAGGTGACTTCCTCGCCGAGTTCGACGAAACCATCGATTACGGCCGCGATGTGGTGCTAGGGCGGAGGGACAGGGTGGAACAGTTAGTCGGTCCCTACATAGCAAACGGCAAAAGCACGGAGACGCTCAACGAAATGTGCGTGTTCTGGGCCAAGGAGTACTTCAAGTTACGCTACCGAACGTTAAATACAAGGATTCGGGATGATGTAACAATGGGCTGGTCATCCACCGCCAGAAAGCTACTGGCGGACAGTCGGCGCGATCAAATCAGCAGTCAAATACATGTACCGAGTTTTAGTGACGATGTACTCTGGTGTCTTGCGGAGCCCTTTGACGATAGCGTGCACGAGACGGCCGAGTACTATGAAGCTATCTTCGGAATACAGATTCGGGAGGCTAGTAGGCTCCGTACGTATGAACCGTCTTGATATCAACACGAGAGCTAACCTTGAAAAGTTCTGGCAGCTTCGGCGCAAGATCCCAACATCCAAGGTCAAGACAAGCGAGATAACCGCACAAAGTATCTCGGCTGGGGCGCTCAGATAATCAACCAATACGGATGGTGGAAAAACCTCGTGCAGGAAGATATGTTCAGAGGTCCTGCATTCGCGATACGCGTCGCTTTATGGAAAAAAGCCGGGTGCGGCGACGATGCCGATAAACAGTACGCGACTTTCGTATCGAACGTCTTCAAGCTACTCGGGGCAACGACTTCGAAGACGCAAAGCTTGCAAAGCAGCGTTTTCGCTGATGTACTTACGAGTGGGAGCGCGCTGATAAACCTAGTCCGAGGCAACCTACTCCCCAACCAATCTGACTTATCAGATATGGCACAAGACCGTATACGTAAAATAAATGGGGATTTTCCCGCACCCGTCTCTGTAGACCCCTTGCAGTCTCAGCCGCCGGGACTACCCACGGCTTGGCTTTCGTTGACGCGGACTACTATCAACAGTCCTTCTTTTAATCCTGCATACAGGCAAGGAGGTTTTCATCAAGGGATATCTCGGAACATTCCATAGCTACACGGGTGGTCCGTATTAGAAGCATGGCAAAGTGCTTCTATCGCTTTGCTGAGGTCGGATTTCATCTTTGCCAAAACTATGTTAATACCTACCTGGCAGGCTGCCAAAACGGAGAGCCACAAATATACTCCTAGTTAGGAACAGTTAGTAAGGGTGTTGTTGTTTTATATTGGATGTGAAAGACTCCCTCCGAGAATACACTTAGTTAGGTGGGTACTACATGTAGGTAACGTAATCCGTAGTTCATAGCGACGTTGTAGTGTACTTGCCCCGCTATAAATTACCCTAGCGGCAGGTGGCGGCAGGTTCTAGCTACTGCTAGGTACTACTTCCGCTCGTTTAACCCGCCGATGACTTCATCGTTTCGTCCTTCGTCCCAAGGTTCGCACAACCCAATCTTCTCCCGCCTGACGCAAGCCAGGGTTGCTTGATTGGTTGCCGGGCTCACACGACACAGCACAGCACAGCACAGCACAGCATTCATGTGTCATTCTGATGATAGTATTTCCTACCAGAGTGAATTCGTGCGGGCACAATTCGTACATTCATCTTCTTGTTTTCCTCTGTCGCTGCCAACCCGTACTCCGCGATCTGGTTTCTCCCTTTTCCCTTCTGTGCAGGCACCTCAACATGTCCAACTACGACGTCGTTGAGAACGATCCGGCTCGTGTGAGAGAGTATGGGGGGCCTCACAGCGCCAAACACCCCATTCCGACCATACAAGGCTACAGACAACACAGGAGAAAGCTGGAAGGCTCCTTAGAAGACGAGGAACAAGCCCAGCAAGGCCCAGAAGACGAGTCGAGGCCTAGACGAGCCTATGAGTCTGCCAAAGCTGTCATCAAAGACGAATACACCCCGGAGACACGGCATGATCCCTATCCGACCTCGAATCGCAATTACGCTGAGCGCCCGCTGCAAAGTGTTTCGGAAGAGCCGATGAGAGATACGAAGAGTGAGACGTATCGCCATAAGCAAGAGGAGGGATATGGGTGCCGGGACGAGGACGACCAAACAAGATCGGGGGAAGGAAAGCAAGATAAGTCCGCTACAGAGGCTGCTGCGAGCGCGGTTGATCCCAAAGAAAAGCGCAAGGCGATGAAGAAAACCAAGAGACAGGGTGGAGGCCGCGAGGTCACTGATCCTGTCACTCATCTGCCCATCACCATACATGACAAGACCGAGAAAGATCTGGATTCCGTCCCCGAGAACGAGCCGGAACCAGGGACTCACCACTTCACCGCTACCGGGCCCCAGGGCGCATCGAAATCGGAGAAAGAGCTGACAGCAGAGAGGGAAAAATTGCAGAGGGGCCATAATGGGATGCAAAGATTATTCCCTCCACCGGACTTCGAGCATACGAGACAGGAGCTGGCTACCGTGTACCAGCAAGCTGTCTGCGCCGGCATCTCGGTCATTAGTGTCCTAGCCGCCGTCTTATTCATACTTCCAGGGTCGTTCTCTGGCCACGGATTGACAGGTCTGCCGCTGGAGAAGGTCAGCTGGTTTCCGCGATGGTCCACTATGCTCAAAGTGACTTCCTTTGTAGGACTGGGAGCCGCGACGATCCTCGGCATGGGGAAATGGGCCAACAAGAAAGCCAACGAGATCTTTGATGACGAGACCTGGGACGCCGCGCGTCGCGAGGAACAGGCCGTCTTGAGCAACGATGAGGAGTTGCCCGAGTCGGTGCAGTGGCTGAACAGCCTTTTCTCGGCCATCTGGCCCTTGGTCAACCCAGACCTCTTTGCTTCTCTAGTTGATCAGATTGAGGATGTCATGCAAGCATCCTTGCCAACCGTCATTAAGATGGTGAGCGTTGACGATATGGGACAAGGCAGCGAAGCCATTCGCATACTTGGCGTGCGGTGGCTCCCAACCGGAGCTGCTAGCAAATCGGTTGGCTCCGATGGGCAACTCTGCAACAACGACCAGGCCGGCCCGAGTGATCGGACGGATCCCCAGAACCCACAGAACGATTCAAGCAATACGGGCTATGTCGATGGGTCTTCACAGAATGACGGCGAGAAGAACACAGAGTCAAAGCAACAAGAGCAAGATCAAGTTGACATACGTGAAGGCATGGAAGCCGAAGAAGGCGATTTCGTCAACCTCGAACTTGCTATTGCTTATCGGAGCCGGTCGTCTGGTAGGTCACTGAAAGCAAAAGCAAAAAATGCTCACCTCTATCTCAAGTTTTACCTACCCGGTGGTGTAGCCGTTCCCGTCTGGGTCGAAGTGCGAGGAATCATAATGACAATTCGGTTACGGCTGCAGCTGACACCCGACCCGCCATTCATTTCATTATGCACCTTGACATTTCTTGGGCAGCCGAAGGCGAGCATCTCCTGCGTGCCCCTGTCAAGGCGCGGCCTCAGTTTGACCGACGTACCTCTTATCTCATCCTTTGTCAATTCTGCAATCGATGCTGCTCTAGCCGAGTATGTGGCACCGAAGAGCTTGACGCTAAACTTGAAGGATATGCTTGTAGGAGAAGACTTCAAGAAGGATACGACGAGCCGCGGCGTTGTTTGGATATTCATAAAGCGAGCTTGTGGCTTCAAACAAGGAGACGGTGGTATTGGCCCAATGCAAGGCTCGAGCGATGCATATGTCACTGTTTCATGGGGCAAGTTTGGTAAACCTGTGGCTGCAACTCGAATCATCACGGATGAAATTGAGCCTAGCTGGCATGAGTATGCCAGCATCTTGGTAACACCGGAAGAAGTGAACGCGGAGGAGAAATTGCGCTTACAACTGTGGGACTCGGACAGGTGGTCTGCGGACGATGATCTCGGCCGAGTGGAGCTGGATCTGAATTTTCTCATGAAAGATTCTAGAACCTCCAATAAAATCCAAGACCGTGAGGACCGCCTGGCTGGTCAAGATCCCGACGAGACAATGCCTGGTTCCTTGGTCTGGTCTGTTGGATATTTCTCCAAGACGAGGATAATGCCACAACAACTCCAACAGCAGACCATAAATGAAGGTATCCGCACCAAGGAGCAGCTCAAGCAGTATGTCTCGGAAAAGGCCGAACATAAACTTAGGGAAGCAGGCAAGCCTTCCAACGACGAGGAAATAAGGCAGCAGAAATCGCAAGATTATAAAGAAATGGAAGATGTCATGATAATCTCAGCGCCGCCAAATGACGAGTTTGTGTCAGGCGTGCTGAGCGTGCAAATCCATAACATCACAGGCCTCGAAGTCCAGAGGCTTCAGAAGCA
Source organism: Biscogniauxia marginata (assembly GCA_022695795.1). Lineage (NCBI taxonomy): Eukaryota > Fungi > Ascomycota > Sordariomycetes > Xylariales > Xylariaceae > Biscogniauxia > Biscogniauxia marginata. The sequence goes on along the minus strand of MU404113.1, from coordinate 160,856 downwards.
AGACAATGGTGACAGCGGCGATGATGAGGATGAGACCGAGCAATCTGACGATATGCCCGATAGTTATTGCACCATCATCCTCAACCATAAGAAGATTTTTAGGACGCGAACGAAACCTAAGAACTCAAAGCCATTCTTCAATGCTGGAACCGAGCGTTTTGTCCGGGACTGGCGGAACGCAGAAGTCATTGTTAGCGTACGGGATTCCCGTGAGCAAGAAGACGACCCATTGATTGGTATTGTATACCTTCCACTTGCTAAAGTGTTTGCCAATAGGAGCCAAGTCATGGAGAACTACCCTCTCATCGGTGGTATCGGCTATGGAAGAGCGCGTATTAGTATGGTATGGCGAAGCATAGAGATTAAGCTTCCTCACAACGTTAGAGGATGGGATTATGGCACCCTCCAAATATGTTCAATCACACCCAATACAGGCCTGCCTAATAACTTTACCGGACACCGGATAAAACTACGAACCAACTTGGGACGGGCCAAAATTTACCCTCAGAATGGCCAATGGAGCTTCAGAGACCAGAACGGCCAAAAAGATGTGTTCTTGGCTGTCCGCAAGCGCTATTCTTCCGCATTGGTCATTGAATTCCGTGAATCAACCTTCGGGTCTGACAAGACCGCAGCGTTTTCTGTGCTTTGGCTTCACGAGCTTGTCGACGATGAAACTGAAACAAAGACCTTGGATGTTTGGAGGGGTGAAAAGGAAGGCTTTCGCCGAGCCCGATCCTGCTGCGATTACAATGGTATGGACGAAAATGATCGACCCCTGGGGGAGGTCGAGATCGAGCTCAAGTTCTGGCGTGGTCTCTCTGGATACCATAAAGCCTATGCCTCCCGGGCTAAAAATGAAGACATGCGTAACGTTATGGAGTGTCTAGATACGATTACAGACGAGAAACTCGACGACGGAAGTGTTGAATCCGACGACGAAGAATATTCTTCAGGCAAAGATGATACCGAGGATGATACCCGCAAGAAAAGGCTACGGGTTCATACGAACGATGACTCATCAGCTTCTAGCTCCGAGAACGAAGACGAGGGCGGTGCGTCCAGATCATCGGGCGCGTCCCGCCTGTCGTTGCGCGAATTCAAAAAAGTCAAAAACATGTTCCGGAATCCAGTGGACGGCACCACGTCAGCAGCCACGTCGGCGCTTGCGCCGGGCCACAACGACCCCGATGACGGTTCTAGGGGCTTGAGGGGCCAGTTGCGCGATTACAAGGATCATCACAAGCAATTGCATCGCAAACATCGTGGCATTATGCAGTGGCGTGCAGCAAGAGAAGCTGACCATCTCGGTAGCAAGCTGAGTAGGCTCAAGGGCAATATCAGCGGTATCTTTCACCACGGCGAAAAGGACGAGGTTGGCATCGAGACTGAAGTTTAAGCAATTATTCTCGGATACCGGGACGCGGTGCTGGCGCAAAACTCTAGCTTTTCATACACGATGAAAATAACAGATTGCATTGGCCTAGCTATCAATACACGCATATACTCTCTGCCTACATAGGCAACATTGATGACTAGTGTGCTTGAGTGACTGAGTATGGATAATTACGTATATGCGGAAGCTCAACTCATTTTCGCATGACGAGTTAACCGTTAGACTGGTACCGCGACCTACCTCATATTTTAACATAAACTAGCAGGTAGCTTTCGATCGACTAGGGTTGCGAGGAAAAAAATTGGTATGTTCTTCTTTTTTTGCAAAGAGGACAGCCTCCTCCGATAATACCTTACGAGCATCAAAGCATTCTGAACTACTATTCCCGGCTCTACTCCCCCGAGAGACTGCCACCACCACCATTACCACCGCGTACAGGAGTAAATCTACGGAACATCCACTGACGAGTCGCGCATTTATTTAGTTACTTGGCAAATAATCCGATTCGCAGTATACGGATGATCGTAAGACATCAAGATCCAAATACGTAATTGATCGAGCAACCGCACCTCGTTATGGTCAGTACTTTTTTGGACAGACTATTTGATAAGAAAAGGATTATTTGATGGTTTTATGGAACCGGGTATCGTCATATAAGGCGCGTCCCGGCGAAGCATGAGATCGACCATCCACGGGCATATCCTTCGGAGGCTCTTCCCACGTGCCGCTCACATGCCCGGAGGCGAATAAGTAGCTTGCCTACTTGCTTCTCTGGAGCGGTATATGAGAACACGTAGGCGCATCGCTTAGGTTAGATTCAGTAGAATACAATAAGTACTGTACTCACCGAAGGTTTGCCACGGTCGGCTAGTGTCCTGAGCTCGAACGCCGGGGTAGATATTTGGAATACAAATCATCTGGTAGGTATGCGATGGGGATACAGGCATGGTGAACGAAGGTAAATCCTGCGGCAATATCCCAGTTTCTTCTCTAGGGCTGACTGGGCCGAAATAGTAAAATTCATCGTTGGGTCCATTGCAACACCAGAGGGGATAAAAATAGGCAGATGCTTACCTAGGTACCTAGTTATATATATATATTAAGTACCTAACGTACCGTACATTTCTTATGTTGAAAATTAGAGGACTGGTACTGCGTTTGGGCCGCTTGGCACGGAGGACACGGAGGCACTAATTGCACTTCGTAGTATAATATCTACCTCTAGATAGTAATCCTGCCTAGTTTAAACAGATCTATGGATAGCGAGGTGGACATCTCGCAATTTTCGACACAATACAGAAGACCGGGGTATAAGAAGCTCAGGTATTAGTTAGTTGTTTTTCTTGACCAAGCTAATCTAGAGGCTGGGGCTGGAAGAAGGATCCGCTTCTCTAGGATTACAGGATATTCTTGTCATGGAGACAACGAAGACCAAGTAGACCTAACGGTAGGCAAATAGTGCTTAGGACAACGATTGCGGCCTCCCGCACCTACATGGTGACAATGCAGGATCGTGGCACGGGATGCGGAGTACTTCCTTTTCCCGTTGAAGTATTTCAACCTGCCGAACAATAATTAAACAAATTGCTCAGCTGGCAAGATCCAATCGGACTATCGAAGGGGTATACAAGCCCATCAGTCAGGCTTAAGCTTGTATGTTTGGGGTCATGGAGATATTGCCGAACACATAAGTCAGTATAGCATTTTGACATAGCCCCCATGCGGGGAGGCCAACCAGCGTAGGTATGTACCTAGGTGGCGTGGGCCCCGAAACCGACAGGGGTTGTCAAAAGTGCAAGTATAACAACGGGTAAAACCCACATTGGTGGGCTCCCTCTAATAGGAACCGGGAGGGTTTCAATATAACTAGGTGTATACTAAGTTCAAGACGTTCGGGCTTGGGCCGAAGCTCGTGGCCTAACAGCAACCGGCCTCTTAACTGGGTTCTTTACCAGCGATCGGCTTGAGCGAAAGGAAACCAGCCTACAGGAAAAGTGATCAGGTCATGCATGTACACGGAGCATACCTACATTTTCAAGGGCAGATGAGCGATTGGCCAATTTACAGACTGTATGTAGCCCTTTAGACAGCAGCTTCGGTGCAGCCTTAGGATCTGGTTCCCGACTAGGGCTACACGACAGGGACAGAGTGGGAGTCTCCGACAAGAATAAGGCTTTGCCTTACCTTTTTTCCCCCGGCTGGCACCACTAGAGGCTGACAGTCGAGACTTTGACAGTCTATCAACTACTTATGTATCCGGGCCATCGCCAGCAGAGCCGCACGCACTTCCCGTTCACTCATATCCTCTGTCTGGTATCTTCGTTGCCCAATTTCTCACGTAAAGTCCTAGACGGCCACGCACAGTGAGCCAACCGCTCCCTCCCGAACCCAGCGTGTTTATTGCCCCCACCCCAGGGAACATTTGTGCCCTCTAAAAAAATACCATAAGAGGGTTTGATCCCCCTTTTCTCGTTGATCAACTCGGGCGTTCTCGAATGTCTCGGGGCTTGCCATAGTCGGCAAAAGGCAAACCAGTAAAATCGTGAAGAGACGTACAGCCTCGACGACTGACTGGATACGAGAGTCTCTGCAGGCAAAAGGGAACAAGAAAAGGAGGTTATGACGCCCTGCACTCGACCTGGCGGGCATCTGTCGCCGCCAGCGATGAGAACGTCACGAAAGGGGAGCCCGAGCGACCGCAGCGACAGGTCCGATCAGAGTGCTGATTCGTCCGAAAAAGGGCGCACGAGCAGCCTGCAGAGCGATGGTTCCAGACCGACGCGGAAGAGGGCGAGCAGGCCCAAGGTTCGAACAGGCAAGTCAGCGCTTACGCGATCGTCGAGATTTGCATCTGAGCTAATCGTCATTGGGCGCCTCACCAACAGGATGTATAAGCTGTAAAAAGAGACATGTTAGTAAATAAAATCCAAGTTCATATCACAACTCTGGGCTTCCCTCTACTTTCTTTTATTTTCCTTTCCCTTTTTTCAACTTCTACAGCTCGGTTATGAATGGCACTGAACACCCTCGGATATTTCACATTTCTGGATTCGCCTATCTATGGTTGATATACAGGTGAAAAGGATGGATGTGGTTGCTAACTCTGGGCTCTTTAGGTGAAATGCGACGAAGGCAAGCCGTCTTGCGCAGAGTGCGAACGCCTCGGGCTGATGTGCGAAGGTTATGCTCCTCCAAAGGTCAAGAGATCTACAGTCAGAACAGAGCGCCTGTTGCTCCCCAAACTGGTGCCGCCAACGCAACCGGCTAGCCGTACTAGCACACCAGCTCTCCGGCCCCCAGCCAGCCATACTTCAATCTTGCCGGCGCCTAGTTTCGGTTTCGAGTTAGATGGTGATGATCGATGGTACTTTGCACTGTTCCGGGATCAGGTTGCCCTCGAGCTGTCGCCGTATCATCAGTCTCATTTCTGGACTCGTACATCCCTTCGAGACAGCATGATCAACAAGTGCATTCGCCACTCGATCCTTAGTATTGGGGCATATGCCCGCGCGCTCATGGATCTCCACGAGGAATATCCTTGGGATATCAATATGTCTCGCCCATGGTGGCCACCATCCGTTTTGAATCGACATCACCAGGCCGCTCTAGTACACCAAGCTAAAGCGCTTTCCCACCTTCGATCCGACATAGAAATGTACGGTATCGATGGCCGTCTGACTATGACTGTGACGCTACTCTTCATTGTCTTTGAGAACATGCAAGGGAATTACCACAGCTCTGGCAACTTGATCCGAAGCGGGATCAAGGTCCTCACCAACATGCGAAGCATCGACAGCGGCCATGAATCTAGCCTGCGACATCAGCGGCACCGCTATCTTACAGCCCCGCGGGACGAGTTGAACGAAATGGCTGACATGTTCACTCGGCATAGTATAACCTACGCCTATGTCCCATTTTCGCATGGGAAATTCGCCTACCATCTGCTCTTCACCGACGACGGGAACGAGGAGGTCGACGAGGACTACTTCTCCGGGCCGTATGCGCTCACCATACCGCAGAACCTCGAGCAAGCGCGCAGAACGTGGGACTACCTATCTCCGCTGCTTGCCAACTTCCACAGCAAGGCAGTCTGGCATAACCTGTATCCGGACTATGACATCGACGAGGATGCCTTGTTGCGCGAGCAGGCGACGTTCCTAACAGAACTTGGCGAATTTGGTAAGGCGTTGGATTTATTGTGTGTCAACCAGCTAGATACCCAAGGAAGCCGGAGCCTTGAGCTATTGCGATTACACCATATGCTAGCAACTACATTCGTATCGTGCTGTCTCGATCCCACCGAGGAGGCATACGATGGTTTCCTGCAGGAATTCGACGACGGCATCCAGCGCAGCCGTTCCTTCATCGAGGCTATATCTAGTTCGCCAAGGAAGGTCGGGTTCAGTAACGAAGTCGGTTTACTCGTCATGCTCGCCTTCGTAGGTCTTAAGTGTCGCAGGCAGAGGGTTCGTATGGAGGCACTCGAGCTGCTGAAGCGGTACAGCTGGCGAGAGGGTGGCTGGGACAGCACGAGCCTAGCAAATGCGGTGTCGGGTCTGATGAAGCTCGAGGGGCAAAATCCCGACGCCGAAGCCCAGAATGCCGCCGGCCTAATATTAGAGAATCCGTCGTCTATCGTTCCGCCCACGAACGCGAGGTACACCTGGACAAATATGTTCTGGGACTTTGAGAACCGGCAGATGATTTTGGAATACACGAAGCTGCTCCCAAACGAATGCGGCGAATTCGATAAGGTGCGCTGCGTAATGGGCGCATGAGACCTTATCATCCCAGCGAAGTTCGATTCGAGCACATGTTGAGAGGCGCCAAAATTTTATAGCAGTATACAAGCCTACTGGCCGATCCCATGCAGCAACAGATGTATATCCGATATCATGGACCTGTATCAATAAGACATTAGAAAGGGGGTGGGTGCTATAACATCGAAAGGCGGTTCGCGTGGAGGAATGCGCTTGGCAGTGCCGAACTTTCATGTTTAGCTTAGCCATCTACTTGGTGATACCAGCTGTACTTTATTATTTAATGTACTATGTTATACTAGATAATCTGAGTATAGTAGTCTATTTCTGTGATTGCTTTTGTCCCAGAAACGACGGCTTACCCCTCAATACTCGGCGAGTTTGAACGGACGAACATTGTAATGTTATAAGCTCACATCGGTTTTTAGATAGTCGCCCTGATATAGCGCAACCTACTAGTTAATAGACAATAACGTTATGATAAGCAGATGGGACCTGGGGTTGTAAATGGTTGAGAATGATATGAAACAGATTCTAGTGGATGAGAAATATCGACGCGTTTTTTACTACCAGACATCTACCTCTATTAGGTACTTATTGAATTAATCAAAACACCACTTTATAATCTGCTGCGCCGACCTTGGGCAGGTATTTGTAAGAGACTCAACTTGAACTGCCGATACCAAGGGTCTGAAAAGGTTCATACAAGGCCGGCGGGCCTCGAGTGCGAGAAACCCCAGAACTTTAGATATACAAGGGTCATGTGCGCCCTGAAAGGCTGGGAGAGGGCTCTTGAGCAACTGTTCTAAGTCGATAAGTTGAATAGAGACCGTATATGCTCATCACTCTCGATCTGTTGGGTACCTACTTAGTCCTATGACGTCCAAAGCGCTCCCCCTCTAATGTCCAATTCATCCAGCATCATCCCATCCGACTAAGCTTGCGAACAGATTGGTTCACTAGACACTTCAGGCTAACGTTTTGACTGACGATACATGGTCTCCTATGAATGACATACATAGAGATTTATGTGGAGGCATGTCTACCTGTCGTTCGTCTAATAATAACCGGACGAGCGTTCTTGAACATTGTTCAATTCTTGTTGGATTCTCGCTAAGGCTTGATTTTGGTTCAAGTTTGGGATATTCTTGACCATGAGTAAGAGGTCGGCAACTTGCGGTGATTCATGATTAGACCGAGGTAGGGATTTAATCTCCAGTCGTTCGGCGGTAGTAACGAGATCTCCCAGTTGCTCCTTCAAAATATCATGAGCCATGCCGTTATACTCTTCTCATCTGCCGTGAGCGATCAGCAGGTTTTCTGTTGAATCGAACTCTCTGAACGGTTCCATTCCCCGCTGATGCTGGCCCACTTGTTTGGACAGATTGCTTGGTTTGGCCGTGGATGCCTAGGGGCAGTTGTCCGCCGCGGAGGACTGTTTCGATACCTATGATTCTTATGGGGGTTGAGGGCCGGTACGGGCATTCGCGGGGGGTGACAAGAGTATATACCACAATATACCGAAAATAAATAACGAGTATACTAGTAAATATCTATGGCGAAAGGGTAAAAATATCGGCGAGCACATTTTCAGGTATCACCCCTGAAACAACGCCCTTCTTGCCTGTTCTTTCACATGACATGTGAATAAACAATGTGAAGTGAACTTAACCATAACTATCAATCTTGTGGCTCACAAGGTCGAGTAAACCTCTCTCAAAGGGAGGGGGTGGTGGGCTTCATCTTAGCCATGAAATCAAGTGCCGGGTCGGCGAACTGGGCCGTCAAATGTCTTAGATGAGACGATGTATCCGAGAACTTTAACATGCTCAATAATAAATTCTCTTCTATCGTAAACCTGTATACAGGCAATATGAGAAACCAATCGAAAGTGACATGTAAAATATAAACTTAGTATTTAGAGGCCCTATAATTTCCAGGGTTATATAATAAGCACTAAGTGCAGATCTAGCATACCGGTGTGAAACAGTCGGTTGGGATGAGAGGTCTACAACTAAAGAGTTGGCATCAAATGGAGGTTGCGAATCAAGGAACACCAGGCGTATTGAGATGGATGACGACCTAAATCTAAGAGCTCTAGTAGTGAACCCTCGACCTATATCATCTGATTTCACTATAATAAGGTGTGTTTAGTGTAGGTATTTAAAAGTGTATATTTTGTTGTAAGAGAGATAGAAAGAAACCTAATTTATTTACATGGTCGTTTCTCGACGTAAATTAGAACCAATGTCATTTTTTCAATGTACTCTGACTGCTAGAATGCAAACGCCGGGTTTATGTCATTCTTGAAGCAGCCGATTTCCCACAAATTCTGCCAAGGCTAGATTTAAACCAAATCGGACGGGCTTTTCTCAGGCACGGAACCCTTTGAGGAAGCAACGCGATCAGGCAAAACATCACCGGGTATACTATCACTAGTATGACGTTGCAGCTCAACATAATCGTATGCAAATTCGCCGAGTTGGCCATCATCGACCCCGATCGCTTCTTCCTCGGCCGGGAGACGGAGACTCAGACCCGGAATCAGGTTAATCAGGAAGAGGATGACGCAGGTCAAGACAAATGAATAGGAGAAACCAGCGACGGAGTCGGCGATCTGGTATCCTAATTGGACATAGTTGTGGTTAATCCAGCCGCCAGGTATCTCAGAAGAGCCATCTAGGGCCGCGATATAATCACTAGAAGTTGATTAGCAATAGATGATAGTTCATGTTAGCACAAAGACTCACGCAGCAAATAGACCCGTTAGCAAGTTGCCAGCGATACCCCCGACAGCGTGAACAGCAAAAATATCGAGGGCTTCATCGACTCCCATCAGAAACTTGAGCTTAGTCGCAAAGTTGCAGACAATGCCGCCAACAACACCGTAGATGACAGCAGCCCATGGAGCGACGAAGCCAGAGGCGGGAGTAATGGCGACGAGACCAGAGATAGCACCCGAGCAAAATCCCACAACAGACCACTTCTTCTCCAAACGGTAGTCAAGCAAGGCCCATGTGATACCGCCGACCGAAGCAGCTAGGTGAGTTACGATGCAAGCCATAACAGCCCGCAGGTTAGCTGCCAATGCCGAACCTCCATTGAAGCCAAACCATCCCACCCATAGGAAAACGGTGCCGAGAACGATGTGGGTGACATTGTGAGGTCGGTACGGGAGACCGGCAGACTTGGCATAGCCTGTACGCTTGCCGAGCATGATGGAAAAGGCGAGTGCGGCGGCACCACTTGAGATATGAACAGGAGTGCCACCAGCAAAATCGAGACCGCCCATCTTATACGACCAACCGTTGGCGTTCCAGGTCCAGTAAGCAATGGGATCGTAAACAATGGTAGACCAAACAAAGATAAACACGATGCAAGGAAGGATTCGAGCACGGTCGACAGCGGCACCAATTGCGAGAGCGGGACTGGCAGCAACAGTCAATGTTAGTTTCTTTTCCCTTCCCTCACGCTCTTCACGGTTAGCTATTCAACACTTACGTGATGGCCGCGAACATGCCCTGGTACAAGCAGAAAAGGAGATCGGGGATCTTGGTGCTTCCCACAGACGGCTGGGCGAGGGTCTTCATGAGACCAAAGTTAGACAAGTCGCCGATGAAGCTGCTGCCGGTGTGGGAGAAGGTCAAGCTGTAGCCCCAGAAGAACCATTGGAAGTCGACGACAGCTACCGACAGCATGGCTAACATGATGAGCGAGAGCGCAGATTTGCGCCTGGCAAGGCCCGAGTAGAAAAATCCGACACCCGGAATCATGAGGAGGACGAGGGCGGCCGAAGTCAAGATCCAAGCGAAATCACCACTCTAGAGCAAGTTAGTGGACCTGTCGCTTGCAAGCCTGCAGCTCTTCGATCGTACCTCGTAGAATACATTGAGGTTGGTCTCGCCGCTGGAGTACCCAGCATCGGCCTCACCGGTGATGCCCGTATACTCGGTGACATTGACGCTGCCCGACATGTTGGCGGTGTTGCTCTGCTTGTATGCGGGAACGAATCTTCTTCGGGGCACACGACAGAGTCGGGGGGAGGCCCTGGAGGATGATAACCCAGGGTGCCGCCGCTGATGCTATTATACAGAGTAAACAAGCGGGTGTATAAGGAAGAAAGAGGCAAGCAGAAGGGGGGAGGAGAGAGGGAACGAGGCGACGGGGAGCGACAGGGTTTATCAATGCCTAAATACATGTACAATGTAATGTCTGCGACAGGGAGGCTCTCTTTGCATGTGTGCCATGTTATCTGGAGGGAGTTACGATTTGTACCCCGGACGGCGGGAGCAGAGACAGAAAGACAAGTATTGTACATTCCTAGGTACCTACCTAGCCTAGTACATACTAGGTTACATTGTACATACATGTAAGGAAGGGGAGCTATGACCCGGTACCCAGGTAGCCTACAAGTATGTTTCCGCAATGGGTACACCCTACCAGGTACAGTGGAATGATCCAGGGAGCCCCCGGACGGGGCGCGCTGGCCAATACTTTTAGGATCGGACCATCGAGCATTAGTCGGTGGGGCTCCTGATAAGACCTGAGGACCGGAGCAACCTGTATTAAACCTGCCTCTTATAAGTGAAGCCTACCTACCTACCTACCCAAGGTATGCCATTCTGAAGCATGGTCGTGGGTGTACTCGTAGACGGACGACGGCCTGCATTCGCGACGGGAAGGGGGTTTCCGACCGTCTTAGTCGCAGGGTCTCAGTTCAGGAGATGGGAGACAGAAGCCGGAAGGGAGATGCATACGCGTAAGAACATGTCTGTCAGATTTAAACTAAACTGGACAACTGGCGGGCGCATTACGGACTACACACATGCATGTACCAAGTAGACTAGTACCTACATGTAAGTAAGGGAGGCTGTTGGTTAACCATAATACTGTTGCTGTAATGATCAATCTATATATAAACCATCTAATCTGATACCGGCTCTATGGTGTCCTCGGGTATGAATAAATTATAGCAACTCCGACCTTCAATTCTCGTTTTTGCCGCCCGGGACATTCTCTGAAGGACCCGGCCGCATATACACTATATCCTGCATGCCCGCAAAACGGTTATGCCCTTCTTTTGGGGTTTTGCTCTTTTCTTTTTCTTTTCAATATCGAAACCTCGTTGGTACACGTGTCGGCCATAGTGTAAATAGGCTGCTAGCCCACAGCTTTTGTGCATGGTTTGTGCTGCGCGATATATTTGTTTTGGTTCACTAACAGCAGAAGAGGGCTTTGATACCGAATATATTGTACATACCTCCGATAATATACCAATCTTTCACATTCCCCACGGGTCTACGGGGGCATTACCGAGCGTAGAGATAGACCATGATTTAGAGCCCGCATATTCCCCTCGTGCGACGCCGCACAGCATACGATCCTACCGCTACGGAAGATTCTGCGAGGAACCCAAAGAAGGCACCTTTCTGACGATCAAGCGCAAGATCGGAAGACGATGGCCTCCCTGGCAGTAGGTAGGTATAAGTTAACGATTTCTTCCCCATCACGATCCTACTCCAAGGTCCGGTGGACGCAGATATGTTTCCACATACATGCTGTAATCCATGTTGGGAAATCAACATCGTGTTTCAAACTTATCTGTATCTCAGCTATGAAACTGGGAAGATCGGCACGGAGACAAACATTGTAAATCTCAGGTAGGTACCCATCCGTATTAATAGGTACCTACCTAGTTTACGCATTTTCACCTTCATTTACCAACTACCTAGGTGGGTATATATCAAAATTCCTACAATCATCAATGGCAGCGGCTGAGTATTATTATTGCTGTTGTTTCTATTATTATTATTCTCCCTTTCCCTTCGGGATGGTCCCATCGTTGCCGTATTGCACAAGCCGAGCAACGTGAAATGAGCCTTGCCCGAGTGGATGATAAGTGCCTCGACAAGCCCCGTGCGTGCCAAGCTGAAGCCCTGTTCTGCCCAGAGATAAGAATGTCTCTAGCCAATAGAAAGAAGCCTTTCCCCCGGGGGAAGATCATCACGTTGTGGATCCTTCTTACAATACGTATCTTCAGCTTGCGATAAGGCTATTATTATTGCAGGGTCTACTCGGTAGGTACCTACGTAATTTGGTAACGCACCCCGATCATGTTCGAACATGTTGATTCGTACATACAATGTGTAGATGCTTCACTGCTGAGACTTCTCGGTTCTAGCGTTCAACTAAAAGCTGCCTCTGAGGGATTATGGACGAGCTCTATGTTGGCGTTGACCGGAGTATGTCCATACGCCATACAACGTGAACATCCCCATTAAACATGGAAGTATACAACAGCCTTATCAGCGGTCCACCGCAACTTGAGTCAAGCGGGACGCATTTGGCAACGCTATACCTTTCCCGTTTACCTCCCGTTTGTCTTAGGCCTAGTTTGTCCAGCATTCCAATCTCCTGCAAGCAGCCCAAAGTTAAATACCAAGGCCCGCCGCTTTGGGTCCGCCGATGGTTCACGACCATCCTGTCGGAATCTCCAAGACGATAAACGCGATTACATATAAGGCCTCCGGTGTCGCCGTCACCATGTGGCCACACAACAAGAGATATCTTGACGGGTAACATCCGATAGACAAGTCTGACAGCCTCTCTGAGAAACTTCAACAAGTTCAACAAGGTAGAAGGAAGTATGTAAGCCAGAATGTGTAGGTTAACTAAGAACTCATGCATACTTGCGCACTAGATATGATTGGCTTCAGCTCACCTCACCTCATCACTTACGTATGAGTATGCCTAGGTATGAGTATGCTAATGCATGTTCGAGGCGTATATTTATTGTACTTTATACATAATCTACATGTAGGACATTCGAAATGTCTGAGGGGGAACAACAAGGACGACTACATTATGTAGGTGCTGTACTCAGCAGCACAAAGGCTCAGTTCAGCCGCACGGTACCACATACTATGTACGTCCATGTACCTTCAATATAACCAAATCAGAGAACGCCATGTATACGGAGTACACACCATTACCACGTGTAACCTAGGTAGGTAGTCCAAGTATGAGGTATGTAAGCCTTATCTGCGCATGGTAATATCAAATGATTCCAACAATTTAACAGACCACTAAGTAGGATCTTGAAGAAAGTGGGAAAGAAAAAAGAAACATAGAAGAAAAACATCACTTCGCGAATACGGAGTATGTAACTTCAGGTATGGGTAGTGCAGCGTATAATAACAACATCGTGCCTATTCTTGTTTCCTTATACGTTGCAACCGCTTCCGATCGTTCTGTGTAATGATCCTTGCACATCTTTGAATATATTAAGACAACCAAGATTCGGTTCTTTCAGCTCCATAACGCTACCGCTCCTGCAGAGGCATGGCTGTTAATCCACTTTCTTCTCGAAAAATCGAACCTCGCCGGGGGCCAACTAGACGAGTCTAGCTCAGAGGTGGCTTTTAATCAATGTGACCACCTTATACACTAATGTTAGGCAGTTACATGTAAGTGCATGCACATGTCTTGGTTGATACGGATGTCTGACGTGCATTGCCTTTCCTAGGGGTCGCCTGTCCCTGACAGGATTTTGTCGCTAAGTAGGGAGCCGGGTAGGACGGAGGGCACCATCTAACTATTACGGAATATCCCTCCAATTCTCCCGTCTGCAAGCGGAGAAGAAGTAGAGAAACTGATGTGTACAGATGGGCGAGAATGAGAGAAAAACAAGAAGACGAGCCGCATGCACCAAGCAAACAAGTGAAGGGGGGGCTGAGTCAAGATTTCCAATTACCTTTAATGTAGAGAGAGAGAGAGACAGAGAGAGTAAAAGCAACGAGGCCTACAGGCAGATAACTGTAGGCATATACCAGTAACAGCAACCTGTTGGTCTCCGTCCGTCCCAATATCACCCACCTTCTATCCTGCAAACTACCGATTCGCGCGCACAACATGACACAACACACAACACAACAGCACAAAAATGTAGCCAGGCGGTGGGTAGTTTCATGTTCACGCGAAACAGCAGCTACACAAGCCCTTGAGAGCAAATGTGTAGTAATGGGTATTACATCAAAAAGAAAATCAAGGAAGCTGTGTTTTCCTCCTTCTATATCAACGCGAATCTAACACATCGGTGCCTCGAAGCGAGAAGGGGAAATTTTATGTATCAAGTAGGCGGATGGGACATAATGCTCAGCCGAGGAGAGAATGTTAGCGAGCAAACCGAGCTGCCTCGTTTGGAAGCGCCTCATTTCTCGCGAAGGAGCATAATAATACCAACCTGGCCATCCAATCAGCAATTCGAGACCGACCAACGGCCGGCTGCGCATGACTACCGCCTCCTTGTTTTGGTCTAAATTTGCTACACTTTATGATTTATGTTCTTCTTGGACCCCGGGCATCCGGCGATGTGCTCCCAGTCGCTCAAGCTCTTAAGCCTCCTAGATAAAATGGCCATCAAGATCGTACGAGCCAGCTAGCAAAGCAGGCATTTAAAAGTTTTTTTAACAGTCCAGCGGTGTCAACGATACGGCTATCGTTGAAGTAAGTAGGTATTTGAAAATGCGTACCTACCTAGGTAGTCTTATTAATATATTAACAATAGGCGCTCCTGGGTGCTTTTAATTACCCTTTTTACCTACCTGCCTGAGTTGATACCTGACATTCTACAGTCTAGCCAGTATAGTAATCTTAGCAAGGCATTTAGGTAGGCTTAGAGTTGAATATGACTATGGCAGCATCTAGGCTTCGAACGGCGGATTGAAATCTAGGGTGAATAGCGGCATATAAACAGGCGCTACTTATGTAAGTCAGAGAACAATATCTAATACATACTATGAAGAAACTGTCATAACAGCAGCACAATATTTAGTATTATCCGTAGCGGTTGTTTCACCTGATAATTCCTTCCTTTCGTTCCAATCGGGCTATCCTTCCGTAGAAAGATCTCTAGTAATAGCGTGTTCTACGAAACTGACCATCTTGTTACACTCACACACATAAAATTATTAAACCGAAGTCATTAAATAAGAGCGGGACTTAAGTCTTAAGCACACATACCCACCCGTATATATGTGTGATATATAAAGGACATTATTTATAGTGTAAATATATTAAAAGGTACATGTAACTTAGGTAAGTTACCTGTTAAGCTAAACTCATAAAGTAAACCATAAGAGAACGAGGCTGGTTGACCCTCCCGTTTAGTATCAGTACTGCCAGAGACCATGGAAGGCTTGGGGCGGTGAAGAGGATAGTAGAGCCGCATGACAGGGAAACAAAGAGCCTCGTTGTATGTAAAAGGACCGTGTTCAAGGCGAATCGTGACACGTACTGTGATGCCTACCGAGATACAATATATGGATCCGGAATGGACCTTATTTATAAAGCATTAAAATCAAGCTCTTTCGCGGCTGCTCGAAGATAATCAGGATATGCCAATTCGTGTGTTCTCATGGTATGGCTCCAAACGATATACAGGTACGTAGTCAATATACAAGCATCTCTGTAGCTACAATACATTGACTAGGTTATACACCGTCTCGGCGCAAGAATACCTCGACAACGCCTCGCATCTTATCTTCTATAATCTTCTTCTCTTTAGCATTGCTCGGTGCGCTCGTCCGGCACATGGCAACACCCAATATCTCGGCCGCTTTCCGTTCCCAAGCCCCTCGCCGTTGGATTGCTCCTTCGTTTATTGCTGGTGCAGGGTTTCGACGGAAACTCAGGCTGCGTCCTAATGATCCAGGTTTACGCATGGCGAGGGCTTCGAGTTCTTGTTTACTGAGTGGTATCAACTCGTTCGCAACCCTAGTCAACATCGATGTGAGGAAGACAAACGAGATGTTGTGGTGTGGCGCCGTGGAGAGAATGTCAAGAACAACTGTCTTGACTTCTTCAACCTCTGCGTTAGTCTTTGCATTCGCCACATTGGGAAGGGCTTGTTCGATTTTTGCCCACAGGGGTGCCGTGATAATCCCGTCAGTCATGCTGCGGAGGAACATAACTAAGACTTCGCCCACAACTTCAAAGCGCTTTAGAGCCGGCACATCGGCCTTGAGGGTATCCATAAGAGATTGATCCTCTTCCAATGCTTCGATTATAACGGATCGAAGTTCGCCGTAGTCCTTTTCTCCAATTGTCTGCAACGAATGCGGATCAAATGGCCAGCCAGGTTTGTCGCATGGGACCTGACAATCTTCTAGCATGTTTCCATCAGCGATTACGCGCTCCGCCAAAGATTCCACCGCCTCTGTAATCTTCAAGAGCTCAATTGGCGATGATCTATGTACGTCTAAACTGTAAGGTATCGAGCCCCCCTTTTGACGTTCTTTGACAAGGGCCCGAATGCCGCCGCGTGGTAAGCGTATTAACTCTTCGAGAGAACGCCCGAAGCAGGAAGGCCGCCAGTTGGCACGTATCGGCACAAAGTAGTCTCTGCCATCAGCCACGCGCAAGACAAAAACATCCTCTAGTTGCGTTGTTTCCTCGTTCAGCGCCTGTACCTGCGTAAGATTGTGAACTTCGATCTGAATAACTGCAGTAACCGTCTCTCCCGGTTCTAATGTGATTTCGTTGTCGGGCGAATCTTGCTTCTCGCTGTCGGCCTCACTAGAGGAGCGAATGAACCTGAACTCTAACCACTCGTGTTTTCGCCTCTCATCATCGGGGACATTAGGCTTCTCCACGAAGCTTAACCTGGCTGATACGCGACCCGTATTTGCGATAGTCAGTGATCTTGTTTTTTTCTCCAAGAAGCCGACATCGCTAAAATCGACTATCTCGCCTCCGTCTCCGATATCCAAATTATGCGTACTTGTCGAGTCTCGCCCGTCAACAACGATGGTAATGCATGGTCGCCCTTCATTTTCTGCCCGGTCAAGTTCTCGGGCTACTTCAGCGTGAACCTTGGCCTTGAGTTCTGGGAGGACTGCATCGTAATTTAACGTAAATATGGCTACCATTGGCTTGTGGTCCGAAGACATGGTGCGTTGATGACTCGTATATAAGTCTAGCTTTATGCGATCAGTAAAGCCGTCCCTCGTCACGACCTCCTGCTCCGTCTGATCCTCTGCCTCGTTGTATTCATCGTAATCATAGGCCGATTCACTCGGTGTCAAATTCTCAGCGCTCGAATCGGTGCTAGGATCATAGTCGAACAAGACACTCTCATCATCGGCCGCCTGCTCAATGCCTAAGTTCTTCATATCCTCATCTTTCTTCTTTGCCTCGATTTCATCTTTGCACCTTTTCTCATACTCATCGAGATCCGTGCGCGTACGGTACAAAATTCGGTCACACCAGCTTGGGGCTCGCTTCTTTTCAGAAGAGTCGAAGAGACCTATAGTGCCAACATCATACTTGTATGTTGGCAGAAAGGTGATCGGACCTTCTCGCCAACCCTCGTGAAACGCTTTGTGATGTTTAATCAACCGCCGAAGCTGATCGTGTGGTAAGAGCGAGTCAAGGGTCGCTTGTAGAGATGCTGGATCGTCGTGCGGATCTGGCAGGAAATCGTCGGGGTCCGGAAGTTCATCATCTTCGTCGTTGTTATCCCTACAAAAGGATGCCTCTCGGGATACCATTTCGGGTGTTCGCGTGCCTTCTGAATCGCCATCGTCATTATTATGCAGAACGATCACGCCATCGTCACTAACTCGTTCATGGGTATCTGTCTTCGTGATATCATACTCGCCGCGCGCGTGCAGCATTAGCAGACGCCGAATATCTTCTCCGGGCAGACCATCGAGACGAAAGTTGAGATCGCCAAAAAAGAAGGCGAATTCCTCCTCTCCGAGCATCTCCCCCTCCTCCTCTTCTACCCCAAAGTTGTTAATGGGCGCAAACTTGGTTTGAGAAACTATCTTGTTATAATCCCAGCATCGGCGGTCTAGACTTGCTTGATCATGACCTGACGCGAGATGACAGTTGATGAAAGCGAGGCGAGTGGTCTCTCCCAAAATTAGTCGAGATGCTATAGCCCCTTTGTTGCCCATGTAACCTAAAATGCCAGTGCCAACCGCAACAGTAGACTCGTTTGATATAGTTGGTGCCACTTCGGGCGACGCATATATGAGTAGGAGAAGGCCAACAAGCTGTTGACAAGCGACAAGGGTATAACCTTTCGGCAAGGCAGCTTCGAGCGCATCTTGCCACTTTGCGATGGTGCTCGGGTGGGAATAGAACGACTGGTGAACGAGATTCAGACTGACGATCTCCTGGAGCCCGAGGACATAGAGTCCAATATTATCGCCCCCTATCAACTTGACCGTAGGCTCCCCTCCATCTTCCCCCCTTTCTTCCTGCAAGTCAACCTTGCCATTCATTGAATTTTGCTCATTCTCGCCGAGGGTGCTTGAGTTGCTAGCTGCTCTTGAGCCTGATTTACGGCTCGAGGATTCACCGCCGATCGTATCGCTTTCGGACAGGCTTAGGCTTGCGAGTTTGGTATCGAACTTTGGTTCAAATCTATCGCCATGGACAAACCAATTGGCTAGATCTTTGTCGGTACCCGGGCAGTTGGCGACGTTCCAGGTGCCAACCTTGATGCGTATGCGATGAGGCCGGACATATTCTGATTTCCTAGCATTGACGGCTCGTGAGAGGGAGTAGTGGGTGGTGGTCGCCAAATCAACAGGTTCAGATATCGAGGCTATGGAAGATTCGCGATTGGACGAGGACATGATGGAATCGAATACCAAGGGAAGTATCTTAGGAGGGTGCGTGGGTTATTAGAAGAGATGGCGGTTTCGACAAGGATGCTGGAGCATAGAGATATGATCAGGATATCCGGAAAGGTATCGAGCGTATGAGGCCTCTATATCAGCTCGATTTTGCATGCGCAGCACTTGATGCTCGGCATCATGAACCTGGCGTTCTGACGTTATCGTGGGGCTGTGTTGGCTGGATGGCTCGACAACAGCAGCAGCAGCAGCAGCAGCAGAGAGGAGAGGAGGGGAGGGGGGATAATTATCGTGTAATTGTAGCGCATATGTAGGTGCATAAATAAAGAGAATTAGGTAATTAACAAAATTGATGTAGTCAAGAAATCTTGTTATGAATGACGATGTCGGGCCATAGGTTCATCAAGCGCGACTTGAGCTTTGATCCACAAGTGGGATAAAAGCTGGGGATGGCACATGCATTGAGGCCATTCATTTATCCACGATAAGATACTACCTAAGGTACAATTCTTTATCGAGATATGCAATGCTAGTACCCGCCCTGTAGGTAGCCCCGGAGCTAGGCACCTAAGCTATCTACAATACATGTATCTACCTATCAGAGTTGTATGTATTATATGTACCTTGAACCTTAGCACAGACCTATGTACAGATAGGTAGGTAG